>JABXJD010000040.1:2610000-2885000 GCA_013375575.1 Percina caprodes
AATCACCGCAGTAGTCAAGAATGATTTATTTCCAAATAGAGCTATTTATGTCATCTTTTAAAAATTACGTTTCTTTTTTCAGATCGCAATATATATATATATATATATATATATATATATATATATATATATATATATATATATATATATATATATATATATATATATATATATATATATATATATATATATATATATATATATATATATATATATATATATATATATATATATATATATATATATTGCAGAGGAAAAAATATTGCAATGTCAGATTTTTCCAATATCGTGCAGGCCTAGTAGACAGTGCATGTGTGGGTGAGTGATTAGCAATAATCAATACAAGGAATCATTCCAAGCTTTTCCTCTAGACTGGTCATAGCACAGCATTAACCGTTCAACTTCTGTCTCTGATATACTCATTTATCTCCATTTTTGGTCTCTCTTTCATTTTCACGATCTCAATATCCACTTTTCACAACAACCAGCGTGCTTCTTCCCACCTCAATTATCTAAGTGAGGGCCTGAACTGTCTGGTGGAACTCTAGTATCTGTTGGAGTCAAACCAAATCTGCCAACCTTAAAAAAAAAAAACATATAACTTGGCAATCTGCATTTAGAAATGATTTGTGATCAGGTTTTGCTGAAGCATTCTTAACTTTCAACCCTGAAAGGAGACAATGAGGTGCAAAGATATTTACATAATATTCTTCCTAAACTCTGACTTCCTTTTCTGGACTAGACACTTCAATGAACCTTGATTAAGCAAACACGGTGCCCGTTCTGCTTGAATTCACAGCTGTCGATCAATTCTTATTGACAGAAAATGCATGCAATTCAGATGAGGACTGTATTGGTTGTAGCTTAAGAACTTAAATCAGGCTTTTCATTATCGCCTTTCCTTTTTTCTCTTGATCTACAGCCTTTAATTTCTCACACAACAGCTTCTCTCTTCCGGTCACACACCCTCAGTTTGACGCCCACTGGAGGAGTAGTGGAGCAGAGGAAGAGAGAAAGTGAGGGGGGAAAGAAAGAGAGAAAGAAAGAAAGCAGGATGGACAGGTGTGGAGTTAAAATACACAGAGAAAGAGAGCATAAAAAGTGTTGGCTGTCTCCTTCAGGAAGGAGAATAGGTTGACAGCAAGACGGAAAAGAGACAAGGAGTGCTTGAGAGAAAGAAATTCTGAATCCATGAATTTTCATTAATAAAAAGACCTAGCCTCTGAAACTATGTTTTTCATAAAGGAATGAGTGGGAGATGGATGCAATGCAAAGGAGAAAATGAAGCAAAGACACAGCCAGCAAAAACACAGGCCAATTTTTCTAGCAATGGCAAAGACCATATTAACTAGAGAGAAAACAGAAACAGAGGGAGATAGAGAGGAGAGACACACCCAGCTGGACTATTCAAATAGATTACCTGTAAACCTGTGCACACTCACATGATCTAATACCCTTTTTCACATGATCAGTGATCCCCACACACACACACACAAGCAGCCAGAGGCCAATTCAGCATATTACACTCCCCATTACACAGACGAATGACATCCTGGCCTCATACTGATTATCAGCCCCCCATGTCCTTTGTATCGTTGGATTACATTATCCAGAAGCAGCAACTGTCAAGCCTGGTCTAGCCTACACAAGCCAACAACATTGGCATGGTGCTGGTCAGACTCAGTGGGGCTTATCAATCATTAGGGCTGTAACAACAACAATATGCGATATGAAATCGAAATTGCGACACTCAGATCCACAAACCTGTGTCGCGGAGTGAAAAGGCTGAATAGCGATAAAGCCCGTCCAGCTCCCAGAGTTATCCTTTCTGTCCAGATCCAACGCCACAACATGGCTGAAAATACTATTAGTTTTGGTGCCTTATCCCCCTTTTGTCAGGTAAATTTAGCTAACTGTGAAGACGGCTAAAATAGAAGGGGGACACACCGGTAACGCTAACGGAGGTGTAACATTACGAATGGCCACTGTTCTGATTCAGGTGCATGGGTCTGTCTGCTAGCTGGCTGGGGGCTAACTGTGGATGTGTCACTGGGCCGGCTTCAAAGCACTTTTCCTCTTTGGTCCCCCTCCAGGTTTGAAGCGGAATTGTCCATTACTGTTACCATTACCATTATTCTTATGTCTCATTTGAACAATTTACTGAACCACTGAAAACAATTTTGGAAACATTACAATAGAATCTCTAGATTTTGAAATTGATCAATATCAATATGTAAGGTATCTGTTGTAACTGTGTTGCAAAGTGGGATGTAATCAATGACAAAACGATGCCGTGTGGCAGAAAAAAGTTGTATTACAAGAGAGTATAACTCTTCTCCTCCTCCCCCCCACACACACACACACACACACACACGAATAAAGGTTTGTATCAAATCAAGAGTAAAAAATCGTGAGACGAACCAAATCGTGGGTTTGGTGTATTTTTACAGCCCTATCAATCATGAATAAAAGGGATTAAAGAGTAATTATCTGACCACTGACCCATCCAAACCAGCCAAAGTTTGGATGGAACCCGGGACGTGAACCATATAACGTCCCAGGTTTGAATTTGGCTGGTGGCCTTTGTTACGTGCCATATCTATGTCACCTTTACTGGCTACGATCAAACTAAAGAAAAAAATACCTAAAACGAGCCAACGTTAACCAAGTACACCAGTGCACAACGCTACCACCATCAAGTGAGCCAGGTGGGAGATTTGTGGACTTTGTTTGTGTACTGATTAAAGGAGCAATCTACCAATTTATTAATGTGCTTCCATAAAGTTGTGGGACTGGTGAGTGACAGATTAAACAATGAATGGTCAAAACTGTAGCAGCAGAGGCCGAGATATTGCAACTTTTAGTCACTAGGAAAATTGAAACTCCAACTACACTTCTCATAATGCAACTTGTCTTTCCTTAGATCCTCCCTGCCTGGTAGTTACCATGTATTTTAAACTCCACACCCTCAGTTTGCAACACAGGCTTTCTTCTAAAAATGTATACTAACTATGACTAGTAAAGTGATCTTTATGTGTAAAATCATTGAAGTGCCACTGCTCTGTCCACTCACCTTGGTGTACACGCCCCATGACAGCTCCGTCTCAATCACCATGACAACGATGCCAAACATCCCAAAGATGAGGGCATAGTCACTCAGCCTCTTTCTCTTCTCAAACAGTGCCCTGCGATGCCCCAATTTATAGCCAATGTTTTGGTTCTTCCGTTTGGAGGCTTTGGAGGTGCTGCCCTTTGCTCCAGTGCCCACCGCCCCAACAACCCCTTGCCTGCTGCCCCTCCCCGCCTGCACCCGCCTGCTCTCCACCAGTGCGTGGTTCTGGTGGTAGATGGACATCTGGTTGGAAGTGGAGTCAGTGATGTCATACCCTGCTCTGAGGTACGGCGAGTCTTCTTTGGATGAAATCACGATCTCTGGAGGGCTCTGAATTTGGGGTTGATTAGTAGAGGACTGGGCCACTAAGGAGGTAGGAGGGGCTTCTCTCTGGCGATCATGCCCTCCAGCTGCTGTTGCCCCAGCAACAGCTGAAACCCCACCCTCTTTGGTTTCGCTGTTGCTATCTGATTCAATGAGGTTTCTTCGGGAGGCGCTGAGGCGGCTTAGGGGCTTCATGACCCCGCCTGTGTACTTACAGGAGCTCATGGCAATCTCTGTGAAGGGGTTACTGTCCCTACGGTGAACCAGAGGGCTGGCCTGTCTGTGTTTGCAGCCCCTCTCCCTGTCACGGTCTCTGTCCCTCTCCCGGTCCATGGAGGGTGAATGGGAGGAGTAAAAGAGGGCGTTGTAAACTGGGGAGTTGTCCCCGCTAAGGCTGTGCTGTGAGCCCAAGCAAGAGGAGAGCGGGGTGCTGGTGGGGTAGAGGGCGTTGGGGATGGGAGGGGGCAGAGGCTGGGCTCCAGAAGATGACAGGGGCAACTTGGGGAGCGATGCTGGAGGCAAGTTGGGCGTGGCAGGGGACGGGGACGGGCTGCTGCCATTTAGACGGTCAAGGCTTGATCCTCCCATGTGGTTGGAGTGGTTTGCTCCTGGCTGGTTGCCAGTGGTGGAGGGATGGGATATACTGCCCAGGGGAAGGAGGAAGCGCTGGTCCTCATCCTCGCTTCCTCCTAGCAGAGCCAAGCTCAGAGAGGGGGGAGGCTCCATGGTCACGGCTGTGGCCACGCACCTGTCTACAGAGAAACACATAACAAAAGAAGAGAAGATCTGTAAAGAAAGACAAAGGAGAAATATAGAAAACACTGACTATCATGAGCAATGCAGACAGGACAAACAGAGAATAAGTGGCTGGAAGGAGGAATGGGGAGCATTGTGATGGATAAAGGTTAGTTAAAACAAATAAGGTTAAAGACTGAACTCAAAAAGCTGAATATGACAAAGAAGGGCAGCAGAGTGAAGAAAAGTGGCCATAATTGGAGAATATGTTATTCTTTGAGTCACATTTGAGTCAGCTGCCTAGTTAGCCTCTCTCAGCACCCCTCTCTCTGTTTCCCAGTGTCCTCTTCTTCTCACATCCCACAAGGCTTCCAGCAATCTATGTCATAAAATGTCATCTGTGTTACACTGATGTTAGCCAGAAGGATGATGCAGATCCTTTACACCATGAAAATGAGATCTGAGACTAAAGGATAATAATTCCACATCAGTCTGTTTTAGTAGCAGGTGAGGTAGCCTACTTCTGTGACTATGTGGATGCCTTAGTTAATCATAATCTGGCTTCATTTGATTGATCCAAAACAATAACCTACTTTCAGTATGATATAACCAGACACCTTCATGGCCCCCTCCTCCCTGTCAGTTTCTCTACCTACCTCCTACCTCTTCTCTCTCAGTCCCTGTCCTCCAGGTTAGTTGTGTTGAATCACTGGCTGGATTAAAATAGACCACCACACTTTTTCTTTTTCATGTTGTTCCGGCCATCCCATCATCTTTTCGCTTCGTCTCCTTTCATATAAGTCCCTCCACAGGTCTCTCGCGTATCTCTCGAAATTGTGCGTCGCTCCCCACAGATGTCGCCTCCGTCTCGGCTCCACTTGATTTGATCAATTTGTTTCTTTCTCAATCACCAGTGATCTCTCGACGGTGCCCATTTCGACCCCGTTAGTGACAACCGACTCGAGATGAAGCGAAATAATCCATAGTGACTGGATTAAATCGGTCAACCTGTGGCTGCACGTTAAAAATATGCAGCGACACAAACCTGCAAATATTATAATTTTTTGTTTTTTTGCAAAGCTAGACGTCAAGTAGGCTAACAGTCCTCAGATGAGCAGTGAAGTCTGTGATTTAATATATGGTCCCACCGACTTCAATCTACTGCTCAGCTCACTGTCTCCCCAGATCTGTCTCTCACTCTCTCCCTTAACTTCTCTCCCTCTTTCTCCGCCTCCAAACCTGCCGTTCATTTCCATTGGACGGAATCAGAAGAGCGAAATAAGCGCTGAAAACAGGTGGTGGGGTTTGTAAAATGTAGGCGCCAAACAAATGTCTAATATATTCTACCCGGGCTATTTGGGGGTTATTCTTTTTTTGGTTTACGTAAGTGTCAGAAAACATGTGGCTATGCTGCTTCTATAAAAAGACTATAGCCTAAAGCATATCTGGTCGCGTATGGCACTTTTTACGCCCATAAAAGGACGGTGACTGGCAACTAAACACCATCGAGATAATAATAATAATAATAATAATATATATGGTGTTTCATTTGTGCCAAAATTACGTCCGTCATTACGTCAGTTTAACATATGACAAAACATCCTCTGCGAAATAGCCTCGTGAAGGAACTTGTTTTGGTAAAACGTGTACATTCAAAAGTTGTTTTAGTCGTGCAACAGAAAACTCAGATTGGACAGAAAGTCTAGCTGTCTCAATTTACCATGCAGAGATCTGAAGAGCAGTTAACCATAGTCCTCATAAATCCACCAGAGTTTAAAATTCCAAGTGGAACATCAGACTAGGAACTGAAAAACACGTTCATATTTTAGGCCTATACAGTGTGCAAAACAAATGCAACACATGATAATGACTGGACCTCACTCTTACACAAATGTATTGGCTATGAAAGTCTTAGGGGACTTTCACACCTGTCTTGTTAAATTAGGTTGAATCAAAGTACTAGTAGTCGTTTTTCCTCTTGGTGCTGTTCATTTGGGCAGGTGGGAATGCAGCAATCGTTTGGTTGTGGTGAGATTGTGATCCGACCTCGAACCGCACCAACTTCTGTATGTGTACTCCTCAAGTCTGAGCTATACCTCCTGTAGTCCTGTGTCAGGTCTGTTTTTCGATGCGGCGGAACATGCAAACTGTAGCAGCTTGCTGTGTTTCATTCCCAGAAATAGATTGTGGTGGTCAAGCTCGTTGTCCCTCACATTTCTGTGGTCAAGCAAGCCGCTACTAAGTTGGAGACAGACGCTGTCACAGTCTTGTTGACGATGTCTGATTATTTAAATGAAATGAGCTGGTTTAAAGGTGCTCTAAGCAATGTTGGGTGACATTAATTCTTGTTGACATTCAAAGTATTTTCAAACAAAACAAGACTAGCTGGCCCCTCCCTCCTCCTTATCCCCTCCCCCTCCCTTCTGTGCTTCCGCGCACTAATTCCCCCCAGCCCCCACCCCCAAATCCTCCTTATCGGTTATTGGAACACTGTTTGTGTATGCTTCGTGGTGCAGGTGGGCACAGTTTATTTTTGTTGCCGTTTGTAGACCCTGGGCTGTCTACAGAGATCACGTTTTTTTTACAGTGTTCTGGGGACAGGCAGCTTGTGGCTAGTGAGGAGATGTTTGCTGTATGTGACAACAAATATTGTAGCCTAAAACATGTGTGACATCGCTTGGAGCACCTTTAAGCATGGGGATGCAAGAAATATACACTAGTGCAGAACACAGGACCTTCTTCCTGTCTTCACTATCTTGCTCCTGCCCCAGACACATCTGACCAACAAACAAGAGTGAACGTTTGTGCGTGGTTTGTAATGACGCATTTTGGTACTCTTGGATTTTTCCAGGTGTGAAACCCGAACCAAGGGGAAATTGCTCCAAGTTTATAAACTCATCAACCATGTATGTTCTTTATTATATTTATGTTAATTAACTAAAATATTATAAATGTGTTAAAAATGTAAAATATTCAAATAATGTAATAAATTTAAACATTATATAACTGACTTTTATGACAGCTACAGACAGGACAACATCTGGTTGACATGCACAACAACAGTCAAATAACATGGAGTGGATAAAAGAAATGCCAATAACCCAGAGCACGTTGCTCTCCCATCCCAGAATCCTATGTGGACTAGCCACACCCTCCTCCGCAGCTTGTGTAGCTGCCTGACACCCAATCTCTAAATCACAATAGTCTTGGGCCAAACTAAGCTCCAGTCGCTGCATGGTGAATTTGCAAAATGTTCTCGGGAAGGAAATTGTTTTGGTGAAACCTACATTATGCTGTAATTAGAGACCTCATGTATTGTCATACTATACCAACATATAAACTATTATACCAAATGACACATTAATCAGAAAAATAGTTAATCCTAACACACAATTAGACATCATCTTACAAAATCATAGTTTAATTACAAATCAAATACAATGCCATATCAGATACAATTGGACATTATGCTAGCCTTATTATCAAATAAGACATCACATTTAATGCTACCGACATGAGCCTATTATAGCTCAATTAGAAAACACAGGCTGTTATTAGACAGATTTACTGGTATTTATATCCTAGTCTTTATAACAGTCAGATAAAACATTTAGAGCTCAGAGGATAAATACATTTATTTGGCCTTTATTTTCAGTTTTTTACAGTGTCATTTGTTGCTCATTGTAAAAAAAAACTACCGTAAACCAAAGTCAATCTGGTTGCTTCCTCACACCTTCGTAGCCTGGATGTTCTCCGGAGTCCCGTGGAGTAAATAATCCATAGCATATTACATGCTTCATGGATCCTCTACTTCAATACCAGTCAAGACATCAGACCATTTAATACCACGTCACAATCTGACTACAGTAACATTGGCTATTGCATTTCCGGTTAGACCCTCATTATTAGGTAATTTGCGACACATCACAACTGAACCGTACCATACATTAAAGTGAAATCACATATCTAAAGTTAACCCAAAACATGTGTATTAGTGTAACGACGGGTCATTTACGGGCCTGTGAACGAGCAAATAGTGGGGATTTAATTAATGACAAAATAGTAAGAACATATATGTTGATTGAGCAGTATAATTTAAGACTCATGCTGACCTAAGAGTAATAGTATATTGAAATCTGTCTGTCATGCCCAAACTTACCTCTTCCCCTAAAAGAGCACATTGAACATGTTGGGGATTGGACTCCTGAAACTGGTGTGTTGGATATTTGACCACTACAGAGCACTGGTCAGAGAGCACAGAGTCATCAGTTGGGTTTAAACCTTTTACTTGCAGATTGGAAGTAGTACACATAGCATAGTGGTGCATATAAGCACAAAGAAAACAAATGCATACATATCTATGAGTTGTATGAGTATGGCAGCAGCAAGCAAGCTAGCGAGGCTAGCCAAATAGCTTAAATTAGTAATTACTGAAAGGAATCTTTACCAGCATCATAGAAGCACAATTAATTGGTGTAATTTGATACAAAGTATGACTTATTACCTCTAATAAGTGTAGACTTACCGTAAAAAAGGCGTGATCGAAAGTGATACCAGTTGCACAGCTTCACCCATGAATTAGAAGCACTTAAATGGTAGAGAACATAGAGAACATGCGATGCGGTCACATCAGCCGTAATGTCAAATTAGGCTAGGGTTTTGCTTGGACCACACCCATCTTTGGCCTTGCCCTTCATTTTGATGTACACTACACACCTTAAATGTTGAATGCATATAGCACAGTTATCTGTCCAAGGGCCCTTCCCTACTTGGACCACACCCATCTTCAAACTCAGAACTCAAAATCTGTCCGCAGACAGACAGACACCTGGCAATCTGCCTTTGGTAGTTCCCACTAGAGTAGGCGTCTCCAGGAGGACCACATTTTTCCATGTTGACACACAATCTGAAAACAATACCATTGTTGCTGTCGCAGCTGGTAAAAACTTGGCCAGCTGCACAGCTCCACCCATTAATTATGGTACTGCCAGTCAGTGAACTGTTTGGCCAACTAGTGTCACCATTTCTGTGTCACCTTTTAAATTATTGAGGTCACTTAGCCATTCATCTATTCTACCTAAATATCTAGGTTGCAATTTATGAGAACATCTCACAGCTTAACTATAATTTTTATAGAGCTGTGTGAATAAATATAAATACTGTAAAGAAATGCAATGTAATGTAAGAGCAAAATATCTAAACAATAATGTACCAAAAAGAAAAAAAGTATGGAAAAGATCTGCACACTTCACGACAGTTTTTATGTCAGGGATTTTCTGATTTCATTCCTAGCAGACTAATACATTTATACTTCTACTTCTACTTAATCTATACGCCATAATTCTGCATAATTCCACGATTCTACCTGACCTAATCGGTTTTACATCATGGTTGTCTTTGTGTGTTAGTGCACCCTTAATTGGATGAGAGCTGATGTCGAATTGTGTGAGAGCGGATTAGACTGTTTCCTTATAACAGGTCGGCCTGTCTTGCGATTATGCAACTTGTCAGATATCAATAAAGTAAATAATATCATGTGGAAGATTATTCCACATATTTATGCAACCCCAACCATATGCCAATGCCTCATTCAGACAGCTAATGGGAAATCAGACAAACAGTGGCCCATTAATGACGTAGAAAAATATGTCCTTCCACCATATGTTTTTATCAGCTGTCAATAGTATATTTGTTTATATTTTTGTTTGTTTGTTTTTGTTGTATTTTATTCCCTAAATGCTCTGCATGTGTCCCTTTTGAATTAACAACGGATTGTTTCATCCATTTCTTCCACATGAGGGTCTATAAACACAGTAATGTGTGTCTGCCCTGGGGTGATTTGTGATGGGTCAGTGATGGAGTGGCTGGTTCAACAAGCAAGAAAGGCCTGAGGAAAGGTCAAAAGTCAGGTCACCATTATTACAGATCAAAGCCATTAATTTAGCTTCACTGTAGAAAATGGAATAGAAATAGTAAGACAAAAATATATGTTTGGGAGTGTATCTTCTTCTGTATTTGACTGATGGTTTTGTTTAAGGGAAGGCAAGTTTATGCATATAGTTTTGATGAATGTCAGGATTGACTAATGCAGAGCTGCAAACCATTTGTTGATTAATAGATTAATTTTGATTCTGATCAATTGTTGCACCCCTTAAGGAATGAATGCAGTTTAAAAACAAATGTGTGTGGTTGTGGAGGGTTAGCTTATGTGGTTGTGATCACACCTGTACAGTTGGTACATTCATGTTTCCTGTTATCTGCTGAAATAAAAAAAAGACTCAACCAAATTAGGTAAAATAATAGTTCACTTTCAAAAAACATCTACTAGGTTCTCAATGCCCTTGATCAAGGCTCAGATCTGGGCTGTCAGATGTCTGGGGGAACATTAGGACAGGCAGAAAATAGGAATAGGAATGGTGGGAAGCCACACTGTATATATCTTTCACAAGTCAATATTGTCAACAGAGATTAAGGGGCAGCAGAGAAAGATGGAGAGTTAGGAGCAATGAAAGCAGAGGGGAGTGACAGAAAGGAGTAATAATGGGCCCATTGAAGGGAAAGGTTAGTCCACAGTTCTGCCCTGCAGCATACGTCAGAGGTGTGGTGTGAGAAATATGTGAACGAGAAAGTGAATAATAGAATACAAGGAAGAATAATAAAGTGGGATGGCAGTTGCTATGCCAACGCTGTAGTATACAGATGAGTCCTCACTCCACCTGATCCATCTCTCTCTCATCTCCCTTCTAGTTTAAAGCCACATAAAAGCTTGACTACAGACATACATACAAAACATACATAGAATACTGTATAAATTACATGAAACATCTGACAGGTGGGTGGGAGAGGAAATAACGGAAGAGAATAATGCTGTGTATCGGGTGAAAAATAAGAGATGCTGAGGAAATTTGAGAATTTGGACAAAGAGGCTCATAAGTGAAAGGAGAGAGGGATTGATTAGATTCTGACCAAAAGGACAAAAGACAATTCCAGTGAATCTTTCCATCAGTTGTATGCTTCTGCCAACCAAGTTGCAGTTTACACCCATGTCTGTCCAGACTCATGATGTACAGTAAGTAGACTTCAGAGGAATTTAATAAAAGGTATTAAGTGTATTTTGAGGCAAAATTAAAGTTATCACTATATTGACATGTACGATTCCAGTAAACGTCTAGTAAATTTTCAGTAAATTCCTGAAAACATTCTGGTTAAATTCCGGAAGATACCCTAATAAATTCCAGAAAATTCTGGGGAAAATTCAAGGTTCAAGGGCCAAGGTTTAAAAGTGACAGTCCACTATAGGTCACAATGCCTTTGACCTCTGACCAACAAAATCTGATTAGTTCTTGAGTCCAAGTAGACGTTTGGGCAAATTTTCAAGAAATTCATTGAATATTTAGAATTAAATATTGTCGTACTGAAATGTTGTAGAGTAGAAGCATGAAGTGGTATCAAATATAAATGCATTTACTAAATTATATTTACTAAGTACAATTTAAAATGTATATAACGTAGTGAATAACATCACTGCTCTCTGACTGAAGTACAAGGTGAGTCAATGAAGAAAAGTAAGTAGAGAAGCTGTCTTTTCTCTTTCTTAAAATCAGACACCTGTTGTTGAATTATGATAAATGTCAGAGAGATGATGAGTCAGTGCATTGCATAGCTGCATGGCTCTTCTATATACCACTTAATATACCACTAGACTGGCCCCACTCTATCAGAGATGCTCTAATCACTGTCCTACACCGGCTCTAGTGTATCCTAATGGCTCAGATTGCATTAGGGGCCTGGAAGCTGTGCGGGCTAACCCACAGCCTAAAACCAACCTTTATGCAGATGGATCTCTGCACAGCAAACAGCACTCTGATCTGACTGCTTGAGAAGAGAGACTAATCAAATACAGAGAGCGGGAGAGACTACAGGGGGTAAAAGATACAGAGGAGGAGTGGGTGTAGGGGAGCTCGCAGAATGTTGTGGGTAATGCGTCTCCCATTCAAGTGGTAAGCAAGCAGCGCAGAACATCTCGCCTCGAAACAACTGAGCCCTTTTAATGAAAGGACTGACACACATTCAGGCACACAGACACACACACAACACATATTGATGATTGTTTTATGAGACTTAATGTCATTAAATTGTATCAAACACCAAACAAAATGCTTACTGCTCCATGTCAGGTCTTACGATATAAGCTATTATGTGGATAACTAATTTGTTATGAGTGCTGCTTACGCATGTCATTTAACTCATTATTTGGAAGTGTGAGTGTGTGAGTTTAGAGGCTAACTACAGTTTTGCAATGTCAGCATGCCAGCAAAGTGTATGCTGTGGTGGTGCTGATGTACTGGATGTGTGTTTGTGTCAGCTCTCTCCTGACCAAAAGAAACTAGTCAGCAGACTAGGGACACGGTCGGATTTCCACTCATTTCCACTTTTTCTGTCAGAATTAACGTTCAGGTCTCCCCTAGTCAACACCATCTTCTGTTCTGTTGATAGCAATGGTTTGAGAATTCTGTGGCCTCTTCTGCATTGTCATGGTTCTGAGAGGCCCTGTCAAATTTAGGCCTCTCATAATGTATAGTTAGGAAGCAGGGGGTCAAGGTCTCAAGCCTTTTGACAGCCTTTTGACAGTCTGTAGGGAGTTGGGTTGGGAACCGGAGGGTCGCGGTTCAAGTCCCCATGCGGACCAAAGTACAGAATGTGAATTGGTGGCTGGAGAGAGCAAGGCACCATACGCCCCCACCGCCCCCCGCCCCCCCCAACTGCTCAGAGCCAGCTGGCAGCTCAGCTAGCAGCCCACTCTGACATCTCTCCATTTGTGCATGAATACGTCCTGAGCGTGTGTGTATTTCAGACCTGTGTGTGCTTACTAACATAAAATTGTAATTTCCCCACTGGGGATTAATAAATAGAATTTAAAAAAAGGGAAGCTGTATCATATGCGAGGGCCACCCTAGATTGAAGAGGCAATCAGCTAAGTATGTATGCAAGCGTTTGCAGCTGTCCTGAAACTAACATTTGAAAGTGTTCAGAAGCTAATTACAGTTTCAAAGTGTCAGCCTGATAGTAAAGTTGTTGTGTGTGTGTGTGTGTGACTGCGACTGCAGTCTTCCTGAACAGTTGCATCCTTTCTCTCAACTAAGTGACAGAGACACTGTATTCCTTAAAGATTACATTATATTACAGACAGTAAAGTTATTTTTTACTAGATTTAATGTACTGTGCCATCATGGTAGTAACCAATTTTGAATGCAACACCTAGACAAGCGAGCGAATGGAGCATTTCCCGGTATAAAATGCCATAAAACAGTTCCAAAACCTTGATTAATCTGGTCATATTAAATCGTTTAGTTGTTGATAAGTTGCTCTTTTATTAGGTCGCGAGCTGTAAACCTATTGTATACAATTCCTGTTGAGCCTCTTGGAGGTTGAACATTTCCTCCTCAATACAGAGGAGCAATAGAGTTGAAACACCCAATTCAAGAGGGACCTGATTCTTGTTTATTTTAATTTAGAGCACTATTTTATTTTGGTATACATACAGTTTTGTCTGTAAATGCTGTGAATGTTTGTTATGTTGATTCATGGTGAAAAGCATTAAAATAGTTAACAGTTAACCCAACACTTACCTCCTTTGTGAGTCATCTCTTCCAAGTGTATTCTCCTATAGGACCTAGAGTGAGTGTCTCATCTACCCAATCAGGTTAGGACCGGAGGTGCAACACAGTCATTGGACAGCATCCATTTACTTTGACTAATCCTCAGGGTGTGAAAATTCAGGTAAGGGCCACATACAGTGAGGGTGTATATAGGCACAGTGGTGCGTTGAGCTAGATGCTAAACCCTGCATGCTAACAGTCTATGCATGCAAACAAATGACAATGCTAGCATAGTGATGTTAAGCAGGTGTAATGTACAGTTAGTTTAACATGTTAGCTTGCTCATATTTGCGACTTAACACGGAACACAAAGTACAGCTGAGGACAATGTGAATGTCATTAATATCGGACCATGATAGTGCTATATGAAAGTCAAAAGTTAACCAAAGTTATTAAAATTGATTCTGAGGAGACCAAGAATATCTGTATAAAATTAAATGCAGATAGTTTTATAGTGGTTTACTAAAAACCACAAATGTTGACCTCATGATGGTGCCAGTGGAAAAATCAACCATTTAAATCTGAGCATGCTTAACTCACATTTGCACTCGACACCATGGGTATTTGTACCAACATTTGTGCCAATCAATCAAGTCGGTGTTGAGATTTGTTTTACAGAAAAAAAGTGCTAGTGGTACCACAAGAGAAGCTAGGAGGCCACCAAAGTAAAGTAGGAGTCATCCTCTTGGTATCACAAATGTGTGTACAAACTTTCATGGCAATTCATCAAATAGTTGTTGTGATTTTTCTTTTGGACCAAAGTGGTCAACTTACTAAAAGACCAACATTATTATTAGTGTAACACCTTTCTAAAGCATTAGGTTTCATAATTTTAGACAGCCCAAATCCATCTAAACAAAAGGTCAAACTAAGAGCTAGAGTATTAGACTATATAATAGTAGTAATTAGACTACAGAGGTGACATTATTTTTTAGTTTAGCTGGTACAGCAACATATGATATGGGAATATTTTATTCTATTGTTTCATGTATATTGTATGTATGTAAATTGTATCCTAGTAGTGACTGTTAGATTATTGCACCAAAGTAATTTTGTGATGGCAGTAAAATTGTGTGTCTGTGCATTAACCCTTTTATATTATTTTATACCAAGGCAGTACAACTGTCATTTTAAGAGCCTGTACGTATCATGGTATAAACTGAATTCACCAACCATTTCCCTCACAGTATCATGGTCTTTTTCTAGGGCCCCTCTATTCCTTTGTGATGCTTCATGGACTTGAGGCTCCATCCCCACTGATTCACCTTTGCTAACCATTATAAATTTGCACCGGACTCCACAGGTCGTCACAATCTTGTTTGTTTTTTTTAGCTTAGCTTCTGAGCCATTTCTCTTCAGACTCAGCTTTTATGCATTCCCTCCTTCCCCCTCTCTCCTTTATTTCCATTGGAGAGCATCGATTGGCTCATTTAAGCCCCACGGTCTGGACTAATATTTCACTTTATGTAGCCCTGTTCCACTCATCCATCCTTCAATCAATCGTGCTTTACTCCTCTCCCTCTACTATTAGTCCAACCATCCAAATACTTGACATGAGAGACCGTATGAATCAAACTTCATAGTTGGGGATCCAAAATGAATCACTATTGCACACAGACCTTTTGGACGACACAAATATGCATCTATATTTGTGCCCACATGTTTATATATTTATTGTCAACTTAAAGGAAATCTCATTGATTTATTAGCTCCAAGTATAATTAATGCGGGGGTATTGTCATGCACATCAGTAGAACCACAGTGTGCGTTTATATTGTGATTTATCAGAAGTTGTTGGAGACCACTGCTGCACACCCTAACACACTTTCTAATGAAACAGGCAGTTTGGGGGGGCATTAACGATGACATTATTCATGAGTCACTACACTGATTAGCTGGATCTAATGGTACACAGAGCCGATTCAAGCAATCTATTACGTGCATGTTTACTGTGTTCAATGATAATACAGTTGAAACGAATATACACTACTATACTAATAAGGACCTTTACCCAAAACATGTCCTAAACTTAAAGTGGTCTATAGACAATGCTGGTGCTGGCTAAAATGTCCTTATCTTTAAAGGTCTATAATTAAAAGTAGAGACACATATATACACACTCAGACTTACACTGCCAGAAAATTAAAGAACCAAATTATTGCAAGCTTGAAGAATTATGTAATTAATGTAAGGAGCCCACATAATATAATGAGCTAGTTTATGGATATAATAAATGTCAGCACTGCACAGATCTTGAAAAGTAAATCTACCCACAGATTTTGTCAGTCATCCACAATGAATATTACCTGGGGCTGATTTCATAGCCTTTCTTCACATGCAAGGTGAGGACATGCTTCCATCTGCTGATCCTTTGCAACATTGCAATAGGCTCTGCGGCTATTTGGAATAAACACAGGATCAAACGCCACCCTGAGGAAAATGGCCCCCGCTATAATAATTAGTCACTTATACTTACAAACATTTCAGCCTAGAAAATCTATTTCAAATCAATGGACACAATTATCACATTTATGGATAAATGTGATCCAAGGCTACGTCTTGGATGAGGAGTCAGCAGAGGCACTAGACATTTTAGTCCCCTCAACAGTAGCTCTGACACAATAAACATCCATACCCCCCCCCATGTCACTCCCAGGATAATTCAGATAACTCAACCCCCAAGCGAAGAAAGTACTACTCCTGTGAAGAAGTAATTAGGTGATAAATTGAACAGACTTTGAAAAGAAAATACCAGAAACACATCACTTCACTAAAACATTGCTACTCATTTTATTTCTTTTAACTTTCCAAACTTCATTGGTAAAAAAACAACATATTCCATCGCCGTTTAATTAAAACATCAGGAAAAAAAATATATAGAAAAGCAATTGTAGATGATTTACAAAATATATACATTAAACTTATACATATACATACACACAGAAATATATACAGCTTTGTACTAAAACATAAATTTTTGCATACAGTGGGGTCCAAAAGCCTGAGTCCACTAACGTTTTAATAATCAAAATAAATATTTTTGTAGAGTGCTGCAAATTGACTAAATACCTCTTTCTATTGTTTTTAAGCCGTAGTCTTATATCTGTAAGGGTTAAACAATAGTATACATAACTACTGAAGACAGCAACAAAGTCCTCAAAAAACTTGAACTTTGGCGCTGTAAGGTGCTACACACTGACTAGAGAGAGGTACCACTCTACTGACGCATATCACTTCAAGCTAACTTCATTTTTTATCAAAAAGGGCTCTGTACAATCATCAAAGTGCACCCCAAACAGTTTGAAGTATCATGGAGTGCTGACTTGCATGGCTTTCACTCTGTTACCTGACTTTAACACAATAAACATCTGTGAGAGACAAAAATGGTAACATCTGATGTGCTCTTAAAAAGGTGTGCTTGGATAATGTGGATTCTTAAAATGTTTAACCATTAATATTAAAATTAATTAAAAAAAACAGTATGCAACATTTCAAGCAATAAAATATTTGACTTAACATTGTTATAAAATGTTGATAAATGAGTTTCTGGATCTGTACTCAGGCTTTTGGACCCCACTGTAACATCTGCGTGTACATGTATTTGTATATACCTGATGTATATATTGCACCAGCCATCTACATATAACCAAATCAAGAACAGAATGCACACTCTACTTAGACAACAAAACTCTCCTCACTTGGTAGTCCTCAAAAACTGGCCATGCAAGAGAACCTAAAAGCCTTTTCATATCTAGATGTAAAAAACTAACAATATGCAGGCAGGACAGTTAAGACTGTGTAGGACTTGCTAGCATGGCCAGCTAGTGATGAACTTTTTTGCCAGAAGTGAAGAAAAAAGGAGACCTACTCAAAAACACACAAGCAATAACAGAAATATTGTACTTCTTGAAAGTCATGACATCAGTAATTCTATATAAATGTCCCAAAGCACAGAGAAATGATAGGACTGACCAAAGGGTTGCTTTGACCTATGCTATGCTAATGAAAACCATGGTAGCACATGTTAGGATGGGCAGGTGTACAGTAAGTTTAAATTTTACTCAGAAAGGGGCCTGATCAAATACTTCAGGAGTTAAAGCCTTAAATGTCAAACAGTGAATGTTTGTTTAGCCACTGATCAGACTAAAAGTTGGCATTGATGTTCTCCTTATGTACAGTGAAAGCTGGGACTGTGCTGAGCAGGGACTAATTTTCATCATCTTTCTAGGTCGAGTGCAATTCAAGATTCCTGCTGAGAGCGTCTCATCGTTTCTGCTCGCTGTTCTTAAAGCAGCTGCTTGTAACAGCATAACATAGGGAGCAGAAAATAAGCACTTCATGACAGAGAACTTATACTCTAAATTAAAAATAAAAGTAATCACAATTACAAACTGCAAATGACGGATCATATTAGGTTGAAGCAGCACTCGTCAGCTACTTAAGCTCTCAGACAAAATTAGAAAAACCACATTCTAAAGTGGCCAAATCATCTGGGTCCAAAATGGAACTGCAATAGTTACAGAACCTGCAAAAATAAGATTAAATATAAAGTAGAACAGTGGAAGAAAAAAATGGCAACATATGGATAACATTACAATGACAAGATAAAAACTAAAATTACAACTTAAAACCAACACAGGTATAATATACCACAGGTATAAAAAGATGATAATACAACCCAGAGTTGTAGCAGTGTTTCCTATGGTGATTTACAGACTTCAAATCAAATTCCTTTTTCATGTCGTGTTTACATTATTCTGTACACCCCGTGGATCTCTCCATAGCTCTGTTAGTCTATGTGACACCACTCATCCTTCAGGCTTTGCCCTTGCACTCTTCCTCTCCTTTATTCTGCCCCTTTCCGTCTGCAGCCATGTTCCATCAGATGATAAAGTTCTGGCTACTGGCTATGCATTGTTTGATTGTCCTTCTTATCCACCTTTTCAATCTGCCTTGTGCTTTTCTCCCTCCATATATTTCTATTTACTGCTTAAAAAAGATATTTTGCCGATTTAAATCCAGCTCTGTGTTATTTCAGTGTAGATCTAAACACAGCACCCACACACAGATAACACAGAGCTGGTTTAAATAAGAAAACTATCCCTTTAATAATAGTCATGAACATCTGCACCATTCTATGCCTCCTCTTGCTTGAACTCCATTGCTCCACCGTTTCTACTGCTGCCATATCCCACAGGGACACCTGTTCCATTTTTCCCCTCCCCTGACTCAAAGCTCTTCTCTTCCAGCGGCTTGCCAATCCAGGCGCCGTAACCGTGGCTGCTGAGAGCTCGGAAGAACTGCTGCTTGGCTAGCTGGAAGGACATGGCCGACATCTTAGCCTGAGAGTAGGAGGGAAGGCTGAGCAGGTCAATGCGGCCACACCGCTGGCACAGAGAGCGGAACAGACCGAACAGGTTGGACTTGGACACCCTGGACACACTCAGTTTGTTCCTAGAGGGAAGGCATTAGACAGCCGTTTAGTTAGAGTGCTCATTATACAAGGAAGAACACGACATCCTGGCAAGCTAGAATGAGATTTCCTCTGATCTGTGTTTCCTACTTAGATTACTTAACTGCTTGCTGCTGCTGTTTTGGGCGATTTAATCAAACTTCAATTAAGCTTGTGGTTACTTGTCAGTTTTTACAGAGTACAACAGTGTACTTGAGATTATTAAAAAAGGTCTTGATTGATCGTCAAATCTTTTTTTCTAGAATCAAATTCCAGTGTTGTCTCTTCACAATCAAATTGTGTTTGCCAATTTTACAACCAGATCCGTATCAAAACACTGCCGGATGACTGCATGTTCTGCCCATGGTGCAGTGACACAAAGCTGGTGGAAAATCAGCAAAGTAAGCCTTCAAATATTAAGTTGTTAAGGCGCTATGCAGTTGTGGCCATTTCTTCACACACTTTTAGCTGGCAGGTTTTGCTATAGACTACTACTACCTACTTTCTGCTTCTTTTTCGACAGCTTAGCCATGATGATCATCGCTACCTTGTGTGCAGTGGCGTGAAGCAACTCGTTACATATGAGACCTAATATCATGCGATACTTCAAGACGACCACCATTCAACTAAAAAAAAAGTCAAATAACCATTCCAATGATTTAGAAGCTGTTAAGGTAAATTAAGCTAAAAAACCCTGCATAGTTCCCCTTAACGTGAACAATACAAGACTATAAAAACAATCCTAAACAATGAATAAACAATGTGTGTGTTGCCATGAGCGACAGGATTTGGTTTAGATGCATACCCATCCAGTTTGCCTTTGGTCCCGTCCAGCACCTCTACGCTGTGCTGGTCTGGAAAGCTCCAGTTGACACTGGACTCCTTTGTCTTGCCTGTGTGTCGCGTGGAGTCATACACACTCACCCTGCCCACCTACATTCCAACCAGGTGGTGAGGGGGAAGTCAAGGGGAGAGAGCATATTTTTGTTAAATCAGGCTAATTTAGTCCTATAGTGTGAGTCAGCAATTTAAACAGAGCATGTTAAATTAGTTGTGTAATGTATGTGTTAGTGTGAATTAATTTCACTCAAATGTTACTGTTTTAATTTTAGTTTTTATTAGTTTAAGTCACATTCTTTTTAGTCTAGTTTACACCCCCTCCCCCTAGTGGTCTAACATCTAAAGCGAAGTTTAAAATGAAAGTAACGTTATGTTTATGTCTCGACTTACCTCAATTTCATTATGGAATGGCTTGAGATGTCTCTTAAGGTTGGTGATGTTTTTTCCTGGTATTTTGCAGCCGCATTTCTCCCCATCTTTTTCCACAACACATTCCGTTTTCTTTTCCACTTCTATGTAATTAAAGTTTTTCCAAATGTCGTTTATTCTGTGTCAGACTTAATTTTGTTTGTTCTCTAACTCACCGCTGCATCTTCTAAGTTAAATAATGCCGTGACAGGGCTTGAGGAAGTAAAGTCGCATGTGTCTGCGCAGTGTGACCTGATGCAGCCCCTGAAGTGAGACACAGGGAAAAGAAATACTGCAAAATAATAATAACGCGACTAAACGAGACAAAATAACGTCTCGTCATGTTTTGGTCCATGAAAGTGGACACATTTTAGCATAGTTTTTATTTTGTAAACCACATTTAGTCTCGTTTTTATTCATCAACAATACTGCATTGTACATTTAATTATAGTCATCGTCACATGACCAGCATTTACGTTGCGTCTCGTCTTCATCGTGTGTTAAAGGTTTGTTGGCGATATTTAGTTTTGTTGACGAAAACACTACTGTGACGGCTGCAAGAATTAGGAACGGTTGAAATCACCAAGAAAGTGTTAAAAACGGGCTAAAACAAAGAACAAGCAGAATTGTGCTCAACTGCCAGCTATTGCATTTCTCCAACATTTTGCCCAGTGGTATGAGAATGACCTATCTGGTTTTTGTTAATTGACAGATGAGCTCAATTTAAAGACCATGAGCAATGAAAAAACAGTTGTGCAGGCACAAATAAGGGTGTTGGCAGCTTAATTAATAACATTTTTGAGAATGAGCTCAGTACTCCTGATTAATGTCTACATTTGACATTGCCGCAAACTTGTGCAGTTACCTCTGGGTGATTTAGCATGAAAGGAGGAGGGAGACTTTGGGTGAACGCTTCACCATCTCTGGCCAGCCGGCAGCAAACAGCACGTGTGAGGTGCCCGTGGCTGTACAGATAGCCTGACGGTTCAGAACAAGAAAGTCACGTTGTAGTACAGATATTTGAGACAAGAAGCAATGTAAAAGTTTAACGTTAAGTCTCATGAATATATTCAAAAAGAACAGTATGTTTTACCAAGCGTAATGGACTTCAGGTAGACTGGATGGAGGAAATGGGAGAGAAGTGCCCCCTGTAGACCCAACACGTTCCAGCGCAGAATCTTATCGCTGCAACTCATGGTTCGCAGTCTCTCGCCGTGCTGGATACCGTCCCAGGTAGGGACAATAGCACTTGACTCCACTGGGATGGTGCCCTCGCCTGCACAACACAGTCACACACAGTCACATGTCTTGCATACAGACCAGTAAGTGGACTGTGCACTGATACATAATTGTAAAGACAGATGTGACCCTCTAATCTCTCACCATTCTCTACTTTGGTGCGGAGCTTGCCCTGCTTAGCATTCTCAAACAGAGGCTGATGGCCCTCAACATCATCCCCTGACTCACTGCATGACTTGTCAAATAGAGCACCATCCCCACAAGGTGCCGTGCTATGGATAAGAGAGTAACAGGACATAAGGTATTGATATGACACACACAAAAATGACATGCAGCCTAAAAAGGAGGAAGACAACAGTGATCCAAACATGAAACACATACATCTGAGTAACAGACGTAACAGGAATAAAAGAGGAGAGCATGGGGGAGGTTGGGAACAAGGAGAAAAAAAAAAAAAAAAAACATCCGACCCTCCCACCTGATATAGAGGTGAAAGGTGATGTCAGATTTGATTTTCAGTTTGTCTTTCTCTGCTTGGTCAAATATACTGTCATCTGTGCCATCGTAGTGCTTGAGCAGCTCAATGTACAGAAACCTGAGAAAGAAGTAGACAGTGAGTTAGACTTAGAAATAATGTCCTACAGACTGCATCTTGGAGAAGAGCAGTGTATTTTCACAATAGGGAGAGAAACATTGATTTTGAGCAAGACGTTTTTCTACCGAACAAATCCCCTTCTGGAGATGATTTCAGCGTGGCAATCATTAACAGTGTCCCCTTTAAGGCTCAGTTCCTCCCCTTTAACACAGCGATTTCCTGACAGAAAAAACAAGACACATTCAATGTCAAAGTATACAAAAATGCAACGCCTCATGGTTCTGCAGTGACATAGTTCTCTTCCAGATTTCTGACAGTACTCTGCGCACAGAAATCCATAAAACTTCTTCACATCATGGAGAAATGCCAGTGTAATGTATTATGTTGCAACACATTTGCTTATACCTATGGGCTGTTATTACCAACTCCCTTTGTTTCATAGGATATGCTAAGGTTAATGTATATACCAGTTCCCAGGCTGACAACAGTCCCCAGGCCCTCCCCCCTCCTCATGACGATGGTGGCCAGAATCTTGCGTCCCAGAAGGCTGTGCTGGATACGCGTGGTCAGGGCGTTGAAACGCTGGTGACTCAACATTGCTATCTGGTCATGCAAAGTGCTGCCACTCACTGGAAGCTAGAGAGAAGGATGTATATAGGACAGGCAAAATAAAAAAAAAAGGAAATGAGGGTTATTTAATATTCTAACTGTGCAATCCAATGATACATCTTAGACAGATTATTATGGCATTCCAAACATATCTAAGGCTCCCAGAGAATATAAGAAAACATGTGTGGCTAGATAATGTGCATTGTTTGTATGCTAATACAAATTTAACTCTTCCTATAGCTGCTAGAAAGCTAAAGCCTTCCAGTGAAGAAAATTGAGTTAAAGACTCCAGTTTACTTTAATTGGTTATTTTTTAACTGAGGTTACATGTTATACATGTGCGCCTATGTTATTTTGTCAGTGAATCAGATTAAGTTAGGTGAGGTGGTTAGTCAATTATGTGCAGGTGTGAACTGTAATTCCATTATGTCCTGCCTTATTCCCACGTTGAGTCAGAGAAGGCTCATGTTTTATGGCAGAAAATGTGAACCATTGAAAAGTCAGTACCTCAGCTGGGATAAGCTCCCCAGTGCGGGCTGCCCTCTCAGCCTCTCCAATCAGAACCCGTAGAGCAGCATCTGCTGCTTCCTGTTTTCCCTGCTTCTTGTTGGATGCACACACTGGCGGGAACCAGCGTCCGCCCAACTTGGCCTGGTAGGTGAACCTGAGCAGGGACAAAGAGGAATTGGATTTGACAGGGTTTTCTCACTCACTTTAAGAACAAAAAGATCCCATGGCTGGAGAAAGAAACATGCATGCAAGCATTTTCTTTAGCATGTCAAGTGTTACTAGAGATACATAATTCAAAAGGGCCTGTATTAATG
This sequence comes from Percina caprodes, assembly GCA_013375575.1. Taxonomy (NCBI): domain Eukaryota; kingdom Metazoa; phylum Chordata; class Actinopteri; order Perciformes; family Percidae; genus Percina; species Percina caprodes. Next base: position 2,633,798 of record JABXJD010000040.1, read on the forward strand.
TTCCAAAAGCTTTAATTATTATTAAATTTTTTTCCTCAGGTACACAAAGAACATATTTTTCCAAGGACATGGTAATCTGGATAGTAAGAGATTTTGTTTTATCCAGTGTGTATGTGTTAAATGTGTGCGTGTTTGTGCATTAATGCAGTTAACACATACTTAGGCTCATGTGGTGGCCCAGACTGGCCCACCAGTCGGATTTCAGCGGCAAAGCCCCGGGCTCTAGCGTACTCCAGAAGACCCGACACGGCGTTGTTGTTCAGGTGGTTAATAAGGTCTCCAACCCCTGCCTCGTGTGCTGCTCGCAACTCATCTGCAGTCAGAGGAGGCAAAGAGGGACATGTAGTCCCAGAACCACTGCCATCACTATCACTAGAGGAGCCCAGGGGCAACTGGGGCTGAAAAAGAGAGAAGGGAGACAGAGTAGAGAAAGATGTGAGCAAACGGAGCAGAAAAGTGTGACATTGGCAACAAAATAATTTCTTTCAGCCTGAGTAATCTGTCGTTTTCCTAAAGTCTTTCCATTCATTTTGGGGACATGTAAAGCCCCTCTCTTTCCTCCCAAATGAACAACTTAAGTTTTTCTTTGCTACTCACACCTCACCTTATTAAGCTGCAGTCTCCCATCAGCCATTAGTTCTTTGACGGCCTCCTCTGCTGCCAGCTGGCGGGCTGCCTTCTTGCTTGGAGCTGAGGCCTCTGCAAACAGGCTCTCTCCGACCTTCACCCTGTAAATGAACCTGAACCAAGTGCAGAGATGGTTAAGAAGGTTAAGAAGAGAGGGAAGAGAGATTTTTGGTGGAATGGGGTAGGTTGGTATATCACACTTGCCTGACTTATCAAACTTAAATGAGAAGACGCAACAAAGTAAAGGCTATGGTGTACTAGTAACAAAGACGGAAGCAAGTAATCCATAGAACACAAATGTTTTTATTGTATTTACCAGATGGCTGCCCGAAGGGATAGATCATAAACAGAAAGAGTGGAAAATGGTGAATAGACAGAGATGGTTCTAGGTCTTTGTCAGCTGACTATAGTACCAAGTACAGATTGAACAGGAATAGCTGATCAACTGCTACCCTGAGGAGGAACTTGCAGTGTGGGTGACCAATTCAGAGGGGGTGGGGGGGTGAGAGGGGAATGCTAAAGAAGACAGTACCTTGGGTCATGCGGTGGGCCTGCCTGCCCAGTGATGATGAATTCGATGGGGTTACTGCTGCGCTGGCTGTACTCCATGAGGACAGACACCGGATTTTTTCCACCAGGCAGAGAGCGGGACAGTGGCTGACGAGGTCCCTCCACTGTCCCCATCCCTTCCACACTAGTCCCAAAAATTCCCCCCGTGCCTTCAGCTGACGCCTGGCAGCAGAGGAGACATAAAATATATTTTAATTAAGGATGTTTTTTGGTGACTAAGTATGAATAAAATGATTTAATGCTACAAAATTATCACAAGCAAAATGTTGGCCTCTACAACCTATAACTTGACTGATGTATACTAACTTTGCTGGTTACTGATGCATTAAATGTCGTGTTGCCATGTTAAATGCCTAACCCATCTCAGGTATTTAAAGCTAAATGTGGCAGTCTTTAGATGGCTGCTGGGCGCTTATTTCCAAACATTAATACAAAAACGTACACTGTTGTCTGGGAGTAGATCAATCACTTGGTCCACACTGGCAGTATTACCCTCGTTCCCTGTGCTCGACCCTCCTTGCATTTCTGCAATGAGAATGCGCAGGGTGGCTGCAGCAGCGTCTTTTTTTGCAACCTTCTTACTGGAAGCTTCTGCGACAGGAAACAGCCTCCCGTTTAGCATAACCTGCATACGAAATCTGACGAAATGAGAGAAAATATACAGATGACACATGGTGATTTGTCAATAGGACCCTAAACTATTGTGTTGCATAACAAGCAATGCAACTTGAATTCTTAATTAGCAGCATCATGTGTCTTCATTGAGAATTGATAGGTTTGTCACCTTTGTTACCCTTAATGCCAACAACAATGTGGTAGTCTGTAGACTTTGTAAAATAATCCCTGAGTCAGCAAAAAAAACATAAGTTCTCCTTCACTCATGCCTCTCCAGCAGCTCACGCGTATACATTAGGTCCAGTATGAGTATTGTTTCAGATATCTCACAAGTTCTTTAAAACATCAGTTATAACGGTGCATGTATTAAAAAGTTGTCAGGTTTAAATCGGGCTCATGATTCCCTTAGAAAAGACAGAATAATTGCACTTTTTTTTTTTTTTTACTTTTTAGTAACTTGAAACGTAAATTTGTTACATCTGATTTCATATGTTGCTAAAACTGCCCTTTTTTACTGTAAGATTAAAAGGAAAAAGAGCTTGGATTTTAAAACAATAGCTTATTAAGTATTTACTGTTAAAAAACAAAATCATACAGGCTACTCTTTTTGCATTTGCTCAGTTTACTTTAAGTTTTAATTTTTGTATTGCTGTAAACTTAACTTTTTTTGTTGTTGGATTGATTGCCTACATCTGGCTTCAGGTTGCACAAAAAAATAATTTTACTTAAACAGTGCAGTGTTGAACTAAATAATAAATAAAAGATTTGAACCTTAATGAAATTTGTTTTGTGTAAATTGTTAATAATTCAACAATGGGAAAATAATTGCTAATTGAAAAATGAATCGTTAGATTAGTCCACTAATCAGAAAAAATATTTCGCTAAATTAATTGTTTAAAATATATAAGATTATGTGACAAACCTTGGGTCATGAGAGGGTCCAGACTGGTCGAGTAGCAGGAACTCGCAGTTTTGGCCCAGATACTGGGCATACTCCATGAGGCCGCTGACGGGGTTCTTCAGCCTCACCTCCTGTAATTTGGCCCACAGGTTCTGGGGAGGTGGAGCAGCCAACGACACAGCTATAGTTCCCACGGAGTTCGCCTTCTCTGATGCCAGTTTCCCAGCATCTGTCTCTTTGCGAATGGCGTTGAGGAATTCTGGGATGTCGTCAGTAGCCCACTGTCCTTCGTTGGTCTCTTCATCTTTGGATGAGGTAAGGAAGGCGGGCAGGAGGGAGGATTGGGACTTAAAGGGAAAAGCGGGTAAAGGGTTAGTAAAATCAGGGTAGTACTCCAAGGCGGGTAACCGTATCTGAATACATCAAGTAAAAAGACACTTCACATCTTCCAGGGACAATGCATCTTTTTTCGCTCAAAGGAGTCGTTCGACAACTTGCATGCAAACCCTCACACGTCTGACCTGTAAACAGCAGATAAGGCTACTGCCAATCCGGTTCTCTTAGCTTAGCATAAAGACTGAACACTGCAATTAAGTGTATTTCCCAATAAGAAACAATTCCTATTATCTTAGTAGAGGCTATGCTGTATTATTCTATGGGAAATATTTTGATTACATAGAAATGTAATCACATTAATACAATTAAGTAAACTATTTATATAGCACCTTTCACAAACAAGAGGGGTCACAAAGTGCTTTACAGTAAAACAAATAAAAACACATAAAATACTAAACCATATGGCTAATTAAATGCTTGTCTAAAAAGATGCGTCTTTAGGTGCTTTTTAAAAGTTTCCACAGAATCTAAAGCTTTCAAGGCTAAAAGGAGAGCGTTCCAGAGCCTTGGAGCCACCATAGAAAAGGCATGATCACCTCTAGTTTTAAAACATGTTCTGGGAACAGTTAAAAGGTCTTGGCCTGAAGACCTCAGAGAGCAACCAGAAGTGTTTGTGTGTGTGTGTGTGTGTGTGCGCAATAGATCCTGGATTTAAGAGAATGTATTTATTAAATAAATACAAAAAGCACAGAAATTGTACCAACCGCTTCACTATGACTTTGCTCTGGCATCCAACCCTCTGGGAGTGGCAGTGGCTCGAGGCCTGGTATTGGTGGTAGTGGAGGTGATGGCAGAAAGACAGACCCTCCTCCCTTCTCATCTCTGGGTTGCTCCTTTAACAAATTCCCCTCAGCACGGTTGCTCTTCGCGGCTTTAATGCTCCTTTCCATCCTCTCTCTGCGGTGGGTGGAAAGTTCCCAGGTGGGGGGGTTAACTTCACTATTCTTAATTACTTCACCTTGCTTCTCCAGCGAGTAGAGGGTGGGATTAACCTGCTTTGCACTCCTAAGACCCAGATTCTTGGCTATTACAAGAGACGTTGCCTTCCCCGATGCCAGGAGGTACTGCAGAACTAGCTCCTTTTGTTCCGCCATTGTGGGAAGTGCAAGTTCTGGATCAGGGGAGCTGGTAGTGCTGGGATGTTGCGGCTCCTGGTGCTGACCTTTCGCTGGTGATTGAGATTCTTCAGAGTCAGATGACTCTGAAGAGGAGCAGTAAGATGAACTGGATTCTGTGTCAGAGTCCTCTTCTTTGCCTTGTCCCCTGCTTTCTGCTGTTTCTGTTTTTAGCTCAACCTTGGCTTCAGGAACTGGAGGGTGTCCTGAGCTGACACACAGATGGGAAGGTGGAATTTGTACTTTAGAGTTTTGATCTTCCTTGCCTCCGAGAGGTTCTCTGTAAAGACTCCACTCGGGCGGGTGGAGTCCTTGCTTGGAGGCTTTCTGGGAGCGCTCCAAAGAGTAGAGAGCCTTGTTGACTATTGTTTTTGGCAGACGCAGTTTTTTCGCTAAGAATTTTGCAGAAATACTCTCACTTGGTTTCAAAGTAGCCAAAGCCCTGTGAACCTGGTCCTGGATGTCAGAAGTGAAAGTGATGTTAACTTTAGTAAAGCTTGAATTTGCAGAGCTGCTGGATGCAGAATGCCTGCCAAACCTTTCTCCTACTCTGTTGGGCCTGTTTCGATGAAGGGATAAACTCTGAAATTTGTCACACACAGAGTCTTTTTGCATGCACCATTGTCTGTTGGAGCTGTGGTTTGTACCTTGTAACTGATTGTGATTTAGGTGTCGAGGACCTGGCGTGCCTTTTGTGGCTCCTGGGTATACAAAACTCTGATCCTGACTATGACCCCCTCTACCCCTTGGGCTGCTGTCAGGGCATGGATATCTACTGTACCCTGACTGGGGCTGGTATGAGGAACTAGCCTGCCTGTCAGGTACCACTCCTACTCCACGTAAACTGGCTAAGAACTGTGGTGCCTCAGAGCGATGTCCTCTCAGGAACTCGACCTGTTGGTACTGAAAGGAATTAGGACCAGGATAAGGACCGTGATTCTGATTATGTGAACTGTAAAGGGCCTCTGGTTTAGAAGCCACTTTATTGTGCTTTGGTATGGGTGGAGTGGAGGGGGTGAGAGAATGAGCTGGGGGAAGCTGTATGGGCACTACAGGATGGGCAGGGCTGTTGTAGTAACTTGGATATGGGCTCTGTTGTGGGCCAGCTCTAGGGTAGAGTGAGGCTGGGCGAGGTCTGAAGTAATTCTCTTTGGCCTGGAAATCAGGTGGTGGTTGTCTGTGGTAGTGTTCTTTGTAAGGCCCTCCTCTACCTCTGCTCATAGCGCAGGGGTTGAGCCTGAAGGGGGCCGGTGAAGCTGGATGTGCAGCTTATGTATAAGTGTACGAACTCTTGCACAAAGAGCAGACCCTGATGGAAAGTCGGGGCACGTCAATTGCAGCAGAGGACCTGAAATAGAAAAACAAAAACAAAAGGACAGTGTCAGGAGAATATTAATAAGGAAAAATAAATGGAGTAAAATAATCAAATGGTGTAAAATTAAGCAACAGCATGGAGGGCAAGATAAACTGTTGTTCCAGCAAATAACACAAGTTTGGACCCTGCTGTTAAATCTCCAATCTTCTCAAGTGTCCTTGTTTAAGTCAATGAAACTATACCAGCTTCAAGGATGCAATCCTAAACTTTTGGCTTCTTTAAATTTAGTATACAATATACTGTGGACAATGAAATAGCTGGACATTATGGAAAAAATAAAAATATTACGTGAAGAGGATGAACTCTAATGTACACCAACACTGTCAACGTTGCTATGTATATCTTCAGATTTTACCCTAGCCAGTCTACAAGGATACTGCAGGGTGACATACTGTCTCTCGCAGTCACACTGAAACTTAATCCCAAGGTAAAAGGATGGTGATTAATAATTCAGACCTTCTTATGACTATTCTGTTTTATTTCTGGCCTTACAAATTATTGCTGGATCTGGATCCATGGCAGAGAGGAAAAGTGAGACACTGATGCATACAAAAAGGACAGTTCCAAGGACACAAGAACATAAAAGGGATGCCTGTCATGGACAAGCTGTGGACAGAAAATCATGCAGTTGCTCACTGACAGTCCTGAGTATAGGAAGGGTTTTGCAGGGCTAGGTTTATTCTTCTCTCCAAAAACAAAAATAACACATAAAACATTCAAACTGAACTGCATAATCAAGAATTAATTTATACTTTTATGCTACAACAAACATTGATTCAGCCTCAAGTGTCATATCTGACAACACTCAATAATGTCTATAGCAGTGAGAATGACAACAAGGAGACACCCAATACTGAGTCAGGTTTCATCCCTTCTGCCCCAGTCAGCATCACTAGCCTGTCACATAGAGCTGAGCAGGCCCAAACACCTCCACATTAATAGAGAACACCATAGTGTTGGTTCATCACAGTAATAGGGGCCGACAGGACCGGCAGCCCAGGGGCCAAACAGGGTTGGAGCTGACTCATCCTGACCTCCATGCAAGGCAACAGTTGACAGCCAAAATAACAACTCTGATTTTCAGCGCCCACTGTCATTATGCTACTCTCTGTTTTGAACGTGGGAAGAAAATATCCTTTACCCATTGGGGATCAATAAAAAGAATACATTAAATTAATATATTAAGCATTGGCAAGCCAACTGATTAATCAACTACTTTGTTCACGTCATGCTGTTATTACAAGACAGCTAAATACCACAATTGCATAGTCTGAAGTTCAAGTGACCCTGTTCCATCCCTGAGACCTGCGTCCATTGTCAACTGAGCAGTGTTGAAAATTCGGTTCACATAATTTCACGTGCATGCAACACACTACATTTTCTGGTAACCCAAGGCCCAGTGCGCCCACAAAGTGTTGTTGATCTCACCTACAGTACCTGAAATGAAAAGTGGCTGAGGTGAATAAAGTGGGAGGTTTTAACGTCGCTAAAGTTACTCCCGTGGCCTCCCAATGATCAGATGACTTAAACAGAAACTTAAGGGATAACAACGTTCCATACACAAATCAAAGAGTAAAGCCCTAACGTAAGCACGGAACCGGTTGTAGATTAGAAATAGAGATGTAGTTGTCAAAAATGCTCTCCAAGGTGCACGGTCTTCTGCTTTGGATGAGCTATGTCCTTTCTCTAGCTTCCACAATGAAAACAACAGTGATGGCGCTGGTTATAAATGCTGTATACAGTGCTGTAAAACTCGTTGCTCACTATTGCACCACGAAAGTTGAAGGAAAATCCACCTCGCGTATGGAAAAAGAAACAGAGGCCGTCAAACACGAATTAAGTTTCGATTTCATTTCTGACGAGGAATTAGGTTTCTATTGTTAGTCACGTGACGGGCAGATGGAAACGAAGACAGACTGTAGCACAGACACGGAGATCAGCAGAAGTGTCTATAAAGTATAACAAAATAAGAAAGCGCTATTCTGTGGCTGTCGGTTCATGCATAAAGAGGTCGCTCTTCGGCCCCCCTCAAAAACAATCAACTTGCCTGTTTAACTGTAACTACAAGGACATCCCCTCCTGAATGCATACTGTGTGCTCAGATCAGATTCGCACATTCAAATGAAACGGGAAGAGAGAATAGATGGAGAATGATAGTAATGTAACACACTACTTTTGGGAGATACAAATATCACAGCAACACGTTGAGATCTTGTTTCAGGATTGTGAAATGATGAAACAAATAAACGTAGAGTACTATAAGGTAAAGGTCACTATCAAAAACAAGAGTAGCACGGAGACTTCTTGTGCCAACAACAATAATATAGCCCCCTTTCACCGACATTGATGTATACAGTGTGTACACTCGTTAAAATGCAGTTTAACCTATAAGACGGTGCATCGGGGAGGAGTGCACTCATACAAACATGACTACATCCAAGTCAAACTTCACTATCAGTCTGAGTGATTTCCCACCATTTATATTTCAGTAAATACGCTAAATCTTAGTAAAATGACTAGCATATATCATTATTAATACGCCAATTTAATGATGCTAAATAAAACGTCCTCAGTTTTCACCACAAATGTACCTAGCTAGCTGTATTACATATTATACTGGATACATATTGCTAGCAAATGTTGCAAACATTATTTAGCCATGTAGAGTTAGGATATAGAGAGTCTACACAGTTTCCAATTTGTGTATATCATCAATTGTCTTTCGCTTTTACTTGTCGTATCCTTTAAATGAACATAAAGCTATCATTATAACTCCAACAGCTAGCTACAGGTTAGACGAGCTACTTAAATGTAATTAAAACCACCGAGACACCTGTGCTCAAACACTTAACTGAATGTGTTACGTTAAAGCCATATTCAAGGCGTTAGCAGATAACTGCAGCCAAGTGAACATCGTTCCTCCTGCAGCTAACGTTAGCCTGTTAGCTTATCACGGACAGTAGCACCGTACACCGCACTGGCACTGCACCATTTCCGACTGTCGCCTGCAGCACAGCTAGGTCTGATAATGCGAGACTACAGCACAGTCAATTTATTGCTAACGCAAAACATTCAAACTACACTTAACCCAAGCCATACAACTGATTTAATGAACCCAAAGGGCTTTAATCAATTACCTGAACTCGTGTATCACCTCAGTGGGCTCTTGTTGATGTGCAATATTTAAATGCGGTGATACAAACAATCAAAGAAATGGTGCGCGAATAAGTGACGTTTATCGCTTGCGACTCACATGGCTTGCGACCTACACGCGCATGTTGATGACGCAGCCACATTGGCAAGGTTCGAATACTTTCCAGATGTGTCCTCGTCATGCTTTAATATTTTCGTGTCCTACTGCGATTTTAACGTTCATAGTGATACTGCCGCAGTGTGTTGGAACCAAAATCACACATGTCGCTCGAGCGGGTGGCTACTTAAATTCAAATTTGCTTCTTTGGCCTGACTTTATATTTTGCCAAAGTAGGTTGTAGGACATTCAAGGTTAACATGTTGTGCCTTTTTACATTGCAAATGCCATTTTTATATTATATATAAAAAATAATTTTATAAATACTGAATTAGGTTTTAGTCTTTTTTATTTGTAACACCTTTCAAAAAACAGTGCATCATAATAAGTAGTAAAGATAAACACATCAAACAGCAACAACATGAATAAAGCACATTTAAAGTTTTAATAAATAAATAAATAAATAGGCCTACAGGAGGGGACAATAAATACAAATTATGATGTGAAGGCCAAACTCCTGTATCCAAATAGCATTAACAGTTTTTAAACAAAACTTTAAAATAGTAACAGAATCAGCATTAAATGAAATACTAGGATACAATTCACATACATACAATATACATGAAACAATAGGATAAAATGCAAGAACAAATATTTGAATATATACAAGTTGAGAATACAAAAATGTAAGACCAATTGTGCAGGTTGCACTTAGTGCGGTATTGTGGTGTCTCTGAGTCTTATCTAGTACCCAGTGATGATGTGTAAAAAGGTTTTATTGCCCGGGGTAGGAATGAGTTCCTGTAGCGGTCCGTGTGACATCGAAGCTGTTGGAGCCTCTTAGAGAAGCTGCTCCTCTGTTGGACCAGTGTGGGGTGGAGAGGGTGGTCGAGGTTATCCATGATAGATAACAGTTTGTTCAGTGACCTCCTTTCCACCACAGCTTCAAATGTCTCGTTTGCAGCCGATCACGGAGCCAGCCTTCCTGATCAGTTTGTTCAGTCTGTTTGTGTCGCTGGCTCCGATGCTGCTGCCCCAGCAGATGGCGGAGGAGAACAGAGCGCTGACCACAGCCGACTGGTAGAACATCTCCAACATTCTGCTGCAAATGTTGAAGGATCTCAGCTTCCTCAGGAAATATAGTCTGCTCATCCCCTTCTTGTAAACAGCAGTGCTGCTGATTGTCCAGTTCAGCCTGTTGTCGATGTTGACACCCAGGTATCTGTATTCCTCCACCACCACGTCCACGTCTCTTCCCAGCATGCAAAGGGGCTGCAGAGCCGTTCCCTTTCTCATGAAGTTGATCACCTTCTCTCTTGTCTTGTCCACGTTCATCCACCAGCGCTCTGTTCTCCCCCTCCTGTCCATCCCTTATACATCCAACAACTGCAGAATCATCAGAAAACTTCTGTAGGTGACATGAGTCAGAGTTGTACTGGAAGTCTGTGGTATATAAGGTGAATAGAAAAGGAGACAGCACAGTCCTTGTGGAGCCCCTGTACCACTCACCACCACATCAGACAGAACACGGTCCAGACGGACCAGGTAGTCAGTGAGCCAGGAGACTATGGACGCACCGACACACATCACCCACAGCTTCTCACCTAGTAGCAGAGGCTGGATGGTGTTGAATGCACTGGAGAAATCCAAAAATGTGATTCTCACAGCGCCACCACCGCCATCCAGGTGCAAATGAGCTTGCTACAGAAGATAGATGACTCCCAGGCGAGGCTGGTAGGCAAACTGTAAAGGGTCCAGAGAAGATCTTACCTGAAGCCTCATGTAGGTCAAGACCAGCCTCTTCAGCACCTTCATCACATGGGATGTGAGAGCCATTGGACGGTAGTCCTTAAGGCCAGGTGGAGTCAACTTCTTGGGGACCGGAACAAGGCAGGACGTCTTCCACAGCAGCGGCACCCTCTGCAGGCTCAGGTTGAAGAGGTACTGGAGAACACCAGACAGCTGACTGGTGCAGGTCTTCAGGACCCTGGGGATGATGCCGTCCAGGCCAGCAGCCATGCGCTGGTGAAGCCTCTCCAGCTGTTTCTTCACCTGGCCAAGTGTGAATGAAAAGCAGGGGGAAGAAAATGTGCTGTAGTGGTGGTGGAGGTAGTGGGCTGACTACAGGGGAGTGAGGGAGGTGTGGGAACAATAGAGGGGGGAAGCAATGAGGGGGTGTAGGTGGTTGGTGGAGTGGTAGAGAAGGCAGGGGATGGTTGTAAGGTAAACCGATTGAAGTAATGCTTTAGCTCATTTGCTCTTTCCCGGCTGCCTGGTGTTTGTCTTCTTCTCCCCCCACACCCGGTGAGCTCTTTCATCCCTTTCCACACCGCCCTCAGGTTGTTCTGCCGGAGACTGGCCTCCAGCTTCCTTCTGTAGGTGTTTTTGCACTCCCTCAGTTTATTCCGGAGCCTGTGCTGTACTTCCCTAAGCTCCTGTTGGTCCCATGACCTGAAAGCTTTCTTTTTCTCATTCAGAAGGATTTTCAAGTCATTGGTAATCCACAGTTTATGGTTGGGAAAGCAGCGTACAGTCCGGGAGGGCATGGTGATGTTATACTGAGGTAGTGTTGAAATAAAATTTATTCAAATCTTGTGTGCTCATAAACATATTCACGTAGTGCATTATATTAATCATATGTGTTAAATTCATTAGATTTTGAGCTAAAAGAGCTAAAGCATTACACATAGTCTGCTTGGTGTCAGTGTGATTATTAGGTTCACTCCTGAATGAGAAGCATGTAGTTTATAGTTCATTGTGACCTTATAATAGGATGTTTTGGTACAATGTGTCCAACCATAGCTCTGCCGAGTGCGTCAATTCTGAAAAGCAGGGCCCAAGGGTGGTTATGGACACGTCCTGTTTTTGACAAAAGACAGCACACGAACATGTCACGCGAGGACATAAAATCATGCAGAAAAGGCTAGAGGGTTAGATAAACTTGGGAGAGCTATGGATGCATGTTCTCTGTAACTTTGTCTCTAGAATATATTCTATCTGAATAAACGTTCTTTTATCCAACCTACAGACTTGAACCCTTCTTCCTGAAAGAATCTAGAAGGGCAGGATTTGAGCCCAACAGTAGAGACCTGTCTACATCTTTAGAATATAGTATTGTTATTCTAAACCTAAGTAAGTTGTCATCACACATACACACTCAACAGATAAATCTCATTCTAAATCTATTCTGTTTGTATGTTGTTTTTAAATTAATATATATATTAATGACTATTTACATTGTAGAGTCTCACTAAAGGTATCTAAACTAGGAATGAACACATATGTAATTTTGTACTTAACAAAAAAGTGGGAAATAACTGAAAATATGTCTTATATTCTAGTTTCTTCAAAGTAGCCACCCTTTGTTCTGATTACTGCTTTGCACACTCTTGGCATTCTCTCGATGAGCTTCAAGAGGTAGTCACCTGAAATGGTTTCCCATCAGTCTTGAAGGAGTTCCCAGAGATGCTTAGCACTTCTTGGCCTTTTTGCCTTCACTCTGCGGTCCAGCTCTCCCCAAACCATCTCGATTGGGTTCAGGTCCAATGACTGGTTCAGTATGCCTTCAATTTGGAATAAATCCCCAACAGTGTCACCAGCAAAGCACCCCCACACCATCACTCCTCCTCCTCCATGCTTCACGGTGGGAACCAGGCATGTAGAATCCACCCGGTCACCTTTTTTCCATTGCACAAAGACACAGCGGTTGGAACCGAAGATCTCAAACTTGGACTCATCAGACCAAAGCACAGATTTCCACTGGTCTAATGTCCATTCCTTATGTTTCAAACAAATCTATTCGGCTTGTTGTCTTTCATTAGCAGTGGTTTCCTAGCTGCTATTTGACCATGAAGGCCTGATTCATGCTCTCCTCTTAACAGTTGTTCTAGAGATGTGTCTGCTGCTAGAACTCAGTGTGGTATTCATCTGGTCTCTAATCTGAGCTGCTGTTAACTTGCGATTTCTGAGGCTGGTGACTCAGATGAACTTATCCTCAGCAGCAGAGGTGACTCTTGGTCTTCCTTTCCTGGGGCGGTCCTCATGTGAGCCAGTTTTGTTGTAGCGCTTGATGGTTTTTGCGATTGCACTTGGGGACACATTCAAAGTTTTCACAATTTTCTGGACTGACTGACCGTCATTTCTTAAAGTAAAGATGGCCACTTGTTTCTCTTTACTTAGCTGATTGGTTCTTTCCATAATATGAATTCTAACAGCTGTCCAATAGGGCTGTTGGCTGTGTATCAAGCTGACTTCTGGACAACACAACTGATGGTTCCAACTCCATTAATAAGGCAAGAAATTCCACTAATTAACCCTGACAAGGCACACCTGTGAAGTGAAAACTATTTCAGGTGACTACCTCATGAAGCTCACTGCCTTTACAGCTGTGGGCATTGCATTTTCATTATAGGGGAGGAGAAACAGGCTTACATTCTATAATAAAACCAGAGAGAGAGAGAGAGAGACTTCCTCTACCATCCTCTTTGGTGAAAGCAATGTTTGTATAATTTAGCTTTAATATAGTGAGCTTTTAGGAGACCACCGATTATATCTGGCAAGATAAATCTTGCACTTTGCTAACATATCCAGTGGGTGTCAGCATTACTCTATGAATTTACTGATTTCCAATTCTAGTTAAAAAGCTAACCAGCTTTTGAATATTGCTGGCTGGTGTAAATTAGAAAATTACAGACTGTAATAACTTTAAACTGTTAAAAAAATGTTTCCTTGTAGGTCACTAGAGTATTTCCACAGACAATGTTATTTTGCCCCCTTTATTTCCTTCCCAAGCTTTGAGTTAAAGAAACCTATGTAGCTTACTGCTGCAATATCATCCCATGAATTAGATCCATCGACACCCATAGACAAAAAATGCAGAGTTCCCCTTGAGCTGTTGTTGGTCGGGGTATGCCGAGCTCTCAGTATCTGACTGACTCCGATGCACAGCATCTCCCTCTTCAGAGGAATATTCGTTTTACTGCATCTCTCACTCACTCTGTCTCTCCTGCTCTTTTCCTTTCTTCCCCCTCCTTCTCTTCTCTGCCACTGCTGGTATCACACTCTCTCCACTTGTTTTCTATAACCTTTCTTCCCCTTTAGACGCCGATTTCAATCTTCCATTTTCATCCTCCCTCATCTTCTTCTCCCTCTTCCACTCTTTCTTTTTATACAGAGGAATGCAGTATGTGGAAGTCTGTGGCTCTTTCGCTGTTGATACTTGCGACTCTGCTCCGTGGTGAGTGGCTTTCATTGCTGTTGTGAGTGATACTGTGCTCAAACAAGTGTGTTTCTGCATGTGCTGCATATAGTCTACTCTATGTGCTCTTGCATGTCTTGTGCCACCGAGCACTCTGTTCCTAATAATTTTAGCTTATTTTAGCTCACAACACCAGGAGAGAGAGAGAGAGAGCGAGTGTGTGTGTCTCTGTTGGTGTGCAGCCAGACAGAGAAAAGAAGATTTATTTTTCTAATGGGCAAGCAACAGGATGGAATGCAATCATCTTTACTGCAGATCACATATAGATAGACAAAAAGAATGATGGAGTGAGAGAGAGAAATAAGAGAGAAAGATAGAAAGAAGAGTGAGAGCAAGAGAGAGAGAGAAAGAGAGAGAGGTAATTATGAGGTCACTTGTGATGTGGATTTACCATATGGCTGAACATTATGGACACTATAGAGACTATTAATCTAAATGATAAGTATTCCATCTGTGGGGTCATACTGATATTAACTAAGGTCTATTAAATGAATAAAGATTTGACACCATATCATACGTGCATACGGCAGGGGCATTAATCTCAGACCATTTGGCACTTTTAGTTACTGTGTGGCATATTGCAGCTTTTCAAAGTGTGTATTAGTTTTTTAAAACTTATTTAGTGTTCCTCTACATCAAAGTGATTGCCTCCTGGAGATTGAATCAAAGCCTTTGGTGGAGTTACATGGCGAAAAGAGGGACAGTTCCCCGTTTTCATTGTTGTGAGTGTATGTCTGTCTGGGGTGTTTTAGTGTTTAATGGCTTCTGGCATTTTCACAGTGATGGGAAGTACCCTGACTGTCTGTGGTGATCAATCAGGGATATAACTGATTAAGAGGAACAGGACTTTTTCTCTCTGGTCTCCTGCCTTCATTCCTCGCTTTCTCTCTCACATTTTTATTATGTTTTCTCTTCTGGTGTCCTGTGTAATCTGCTCTTCTATTTATCATTGTGATCCATCTCCATCTTTAAAACATAACCCTTTGCTTTCCCCCATAAATGCCCACCCTTTGTTTTACATCAATTGGAACATGTCTACTCTCCCTCTGTTGGTTTGTTTCTCCTTCTTGTTCAATTTCTACACCACTTTCCCCCAAACTATCTATCAATGTGATTGCACCATTTTTCTGCTATTCTGCTCTGTCTTTAGTGCTTGCTCCTTGTCTTCCCTGACACAGCTTTCAATTTGTAACTGTCACTTTTTCTCCTGCTCCTCTTTTGTGATTCCATTGAACTCCCTCCCCGTCCCATAATCCAGTATCAGTGCAGGGTCCTCACCAGCGGTTTCTGCTCAGGGAGCTGCTCAGGGACTACAACCCCATGGAGAGACCGGTGGCCAACGACTCCCACACTCTCACTGTTCAGTTCTCCTTCACTCTGATGCAGGTCATGGATGTGGTATGCATGGCATAAATGCATCATAAACATAATTATACACAAGTACAATACATTTAAACAAGACTCAATTCCCTACTCACATGCCTATGTACATTTAAATAGTTCTTGGCCACTGTAATTGTTCTTCTTCTGTGGACTGGCTGTGAAACAATCTCCTCCAAATGCATTTCCAATATAGAAATCATCAGCTGAAGCTAATATGAGACTTCATCAACCTGAATCAAATTATAAAATCAAATGGGTATCTCCCAAACTTGAAGAAGTAAATTCAGGATGTGCCTCAATTGACAGTGTGTCCTTGCAGAGGGATAATACAATGAGGGAAAGACTGTTACTATCGGAAGATACTGACTTGATTTTTTCAAACTGTTGAAGCCTCATGTTAGCTATAGTTAATATGTTTGCACAGACTGAGGACTGCAGGTTTTGTCACCCATCACTTAAATTGGAATCATATTAGAAAGGGATCTCTCTCTCGAACATGCATGCATGTTAATGCTACATTATTGCCAGACCTAAATTGAATATTTTGAATAATTTCACATGACAGAAAGAAATAGATAATCACAAAATGAACCTTTCCTTAAATCATCTATTCTTGTATATGTATATATGTTTTATGTTATGCAAGGATGAAAAGAACCAGATCCTCACCACAAATGCCTGGCTGCAGATGGTGAGTATAATAAATAACATAAAATGTGATATTGATCTACGTAGTGATAATCCTTGTGTATCCCCCCCCATTCCCACCACCGCCCACAATTGTTCTGCTGACATCATAACAGAAACCATGCATATCTTCTGTCACAGACTGAAAACTCAACTGTTCACTCTGCATCTTAGCCCATGAATCAATAAAAAAAAAAATTCTCTATCTCTTGTCCTTGCATGATTCCAGCAACTTATGGGTATTATCTCCATGGTTGAGAGCACTTATTGTGAATCACTTTGGATGAACGCATCAGCTAAATAATAATAAATGTAATGCAAAATATGTTGTCTTTAGCGTAGACTGAAATGACAACAAAATCACAATATGGAAAGTCAGAATGAGTGTGTGTCTTGTCTATGTATATCTTTTTTTTTTATACGTAAAACCAGTGTTGTATTTGTGTCTCCTAGCAGTGGTACGACCACTACCTCCAGTGGAACCAGTCAGAATATCCTGGAGTTAAAAACCTCCGGTTCACTTCTGACCAGGTCTGGACACCTGACATATTGCTTTACAACAGGTAAGTGTGTGACACACACACACACACACACACACACACACACACACACACACAGACAGAAATCACTACATTTTAAACTAAATATTTCAACTTAATTATGTTAATTATGTAAATAATTTATAATAACATTCCTTTAACTATGTAAATACCGTACACATCCACACTCCTTATATTTCTTTATTTATATTCCTACTCTGATATTTCTACTATTAGTGCAACGGCAACACAGACTTTCATTTCAGGGATCAATAAAGTATTTCTGATTCTGATTTTAAGTACAGTTCTTTCATTCACCATTTCTTTCAAATCTTTTCACATTTGCCATTACGTATCTTGCTGCTGCTGAGCTCTAAACTGTCTCATCTGTGTGTTACTAACCTCCAGTGCTCATGATAAGTTTGATGCCACGTTTAAGACCAATGTGCTGGTTAACTCCAGTGGCTTCTGTGAGTATCTGCCTCCAGGTGAGTTTTTACTACTGTAATCAATATCATGTCCTCAAAACCAAACTTCCTTTTTTAATCATTCCGCAAACATACAGTACTACTCATGTTGCATCAAATTACATAATCCTAAGAATGTTTATTGCAATCTTCACTGTAGCGGCCCCTCGGATTTATTGATCCAGACGCAGAGAGCTTCAAACGGGTGTCAATTTATTTCTTCCTCTCAACAAGCACCAGGCACCATAAACACCATGGACACCGTGAAAACTACAGAATAAAACAGAAATACAAAATGTTTCACTATATATTCACAAATAATTTGCATTTTAATCATATTCACTTATTTTCCAATCAAAGAGTTCCCGTCCATCAGCTAGCATGCTCTCTAACTTGACACATCCTCACAGTTTGGAGCTCTTACAAATACCATGTGCGAACAATACAAGAATAATAAAGTATATCACAATGTAAACCTTTTCTTTACAAGATTCAAATGGATGAATGATAAATAACTTCCAAGTTTTTACCGTTGCTCCGACGATGCGTGAACACCACATTGTGAAGAGAGAGTAGCAGGAAGTGTAGCATCACAAAAAACATCAGAAGAAGAAAACGGCGCTTTTCAAAATAAAAACAGAACAGGCCACACGGTGACACTGTAGAACTACAATGTCTTGTTAACATGAAAATATAACACTGTGTAGGAGAATATTACTGCAATTTATCAGAGACATTTACATTCACTTACTTCCAAATGGCTGTACCAAACAACATATTACATAACAACATAACTAGTGTCATTTTGCCTCATTTTGCCATCATCTTGGGACACTTTTACTTGACTTTGATATTTACTTTCTGTTCATTGTTAACTAATTCCCCTGCTTTGTTTTCTTCCCAGGAATATTTCTCAGCACATGTAATGTGGATGTGCGATGGTTTCCATTCGACATCCAACGTTGTGAACTGAAGTTTGGCTCGTGGACATTTGATGGTTGGCTGCTGGACATCCAGATGAAGGAGGCAGATGTGTCAGGATACATGACCAATGGCGAGTGGGACCTAGTGGGTAAGACAGGCTGCAGAGGCCCTGGAAGACAAACAGAGTTGCCTAGTAACAGTTCTTACATTTATGCCACTTAGTTCTGTATGTGTAATTAGATTTTAGTAAGTTGGAGTATACCGTATGAACATTTTATTTAATTAAAATACAATGCAACAATTATATATATAATTGTTGCATTGCATATATATATATATATATATATATATATATATATATATATATACACACCTTCTCATTCAATGCGTGTTCTTTATTTTCATGACTATTTACATTGTAGATTATCCCTGAAGGCATCAAAACTATGAATGAACACATGTGGAATTATGTATTTAACAAAAAAGTGTGAAATAACTGAAAATATGTCTTATATTCTAGTTTCTTCAAAGTAGCCACCCTTTGTTCTGATTACTGCTTTGCACACTCTTGGCATTCTCTTGATGAGCATCAAGAGGTAGTCACCTGAAATGGTTTCCCAACAGTCTTGAAGGAGTTCCCAGAGATGCTTAGCACTTCTTGGCCTTTTTGCCTTCACTCTGCGGTCCAGCTCTCCCCAAACCATCTCGATTGGGTACAGGTCCAATGACTGGTTCAGTAAGCCTTCAATTTTACGGATCAACTGACCTTCATTTCTTAAAGTAATGATGGCCACTCGTTTCTCTTTACTTAGCTGATTGGTTCTTGTCATAATATGAATTCCAACAGTCGTCCAATAGGGCTGTCGGCTGTGTATCAACCTGACTTCTACACAACAAAACTGATGGTCCCAACCCCATTAATAAGCCAATACATTCCACTAATTAACCCTGACAAGGCACACCTGTGAAGTAAAAACCATTTCAGGTGACTACCTCATTAAGCTCATTAAGAGAACACCAAGGGTCTGCAGCGCTATCAAAAAAGCAAAGGGTGGCTACTTTGAGGAATCTAAAATATAAGACCTATTTCAGAGTTATTTCACACTTTTTGTTAAGTACATAATTCCACATGTGTCATAATTTTGATGCCTTCAGTGAGAATCTACTATGTAAATAGTCATGAAAATAAAGAAAACGCATTGAATGAGAAGGTGTGTTGCCAAACTTTTGGCCTGTACTACACGTGCCATCCTTTAGTTTCAGAGTGAGATATTTACCTCTACATTCTATCTCTGCTGTGTTCAGTCGGTTTTATGATGTGCTTCTCATTTCACACCCTCAGTGGTGTTTTCTGCATTATAATGCCATCTTTGCTGCACCTGCATCTGTCTCTGTCCCCTCAGAGGTCCCTGGTGGCCGTCATGAAGTTTTCTATGACTGCTGTGCAGAGCCCTACCCTGATATTACCTTTGTGGTGACATTACGAAGAAGGACCTTGTTTTACGCTCTCAACCTCCTCATCCCCTGTGTGCTCCTCTCCACCATGACCCTGGTAGTCTTCCTTCTCCCCGCCAACTCGGGAGAGAAGATCAGCCTGGGTGAGGAACAATAAGAGTAGGGTGGAGAAGAGAAGAACAGGGGTCAGAGATGATGTTATAATAAGAAAGGTTGAGAAAATATGAGATATGGACAACAAGAGGTGCATCTGCTATGAGATAACATATTTCTTGCTGCATATTTTTTACTCCTACCTTGTGAAACCCTGGGCTTAGTGTTTCTCACGTCTATTCATCTTCTGTACAATTGTGTGTTTCTTTGTCAACATTGCATGACTTTCATTTAGCAATGCCAACCTTTTGTAATGTGTCAGAGGGGCTTAGTTGGAGGGAAGGAAAGACTGAGTGAAGGCAAAGACAGGAGGGAAGACAAGAAAGACTTAAGTCCAATGAGTTTTCCTATAGGGGTGTCAGAAAGACAGATAATAAGGGGGAGAAGTCAAGTGCACCATACCAAATATACTGTTCTACTAAGGATTCTCTTTTCTTTTTTAATTGCAACCCACTACTCCCTGGTGTCCTGTTTCTGCCTCCAGGCATCACGGTTCTGCTTTCTCTGACGGTCTTCATGCTGATGGTTGCAGAGATTATGCCTGCCACTTCAGATTCTGTACCCCTGATAGGTCAGTTTCTTTTTGTGTGTATGCATATGTGTGTATCTGTTTGTGGGTGTTTGGTGTTTTTTGAGGTGGGGTAGGGACTAACAAGGTTCTCAGCATACAGAATGTCAGCAACCTTATAAGTAAAATGTGCTCCCTCGTCTGTCTCAGGGCAGTACTTTGCCAGCACCATGGTGATCGTCGGGATGTCAGTAGTGGCCACAGTAATCGTCCTTCAGTTCCATCACCACAGCCCCAACAGTGGACACATGCCACGTTGGGTGAGTTTAAATAATTTTAGTATAATAATAAACTTTATTAATGGAGCACCTTTCTAAACAATATCAAAAGCAATATTCAAAATACGTTACAACAAAACCAAAAACACAGTAGTACAATAAAATGCTAAATAAAACAAGAAAAGACAGGCTTAAAGTGCTCATATTATGCTTTGTGGCTTTTCCCCTTTCCTTTATTGTGTTATATACCTTTTTTTGTGCATGTTATAGGTTTACAAAGAAAAAGCCCAAAGTCCACCCCAAAGAGAAAACACTGTTCACAAACTGCTCCGAACAACTCTAGTCCGTGACAAACGTGTGTCACTTTGTAACACATTATAATGCTCGCCTAGCTGCTAGCGTGGCACGCCCTCATACTCTGACTAGCTAGCTGTGCTAACCTAGGTACTGCGCATGTGCAAAGATGGAATAGAAGTGTGATGCCTCACTCTGAGGCTAAAACAGAGAGCTAAACACACAGGGTAAAAAGAGGAGCTGCAGCAATGTGCAGTACAACAAAATATGGGTTTTTGAAAATTAAACCACATAAACCTATTCTGGTACAACCTCTAAATACAATTATGAAACTAAAATCAGTGTCAGCTATAAAATAAAAGTGTGATTTGAGAGGTGGTTTAAAAGAGGGCACACATTCAGCTAAGCAGATCTTCTCAGGCTGAAGACGCCACAACTGCTTGAGAAGGACTAAAGCAATAAAGCTACTGGTCATGCACTGCTTAGAAAGTTAACAGTAAATTGTTTTTAATTAATTATAAAGCAGACAGAAAGCCAGTGAGATTCTCAGTATCTTTAAAACCAGATCTTTGCAATGTTCTTAACAAGACTAAACAACTTTAGTAACAGGGTGATTCAAATTTCATCTGGAATAAAATGTTATACCAAGACTTAAAACTAGAGAGTTAATGTGCCACGATGAGAATACTAGATGTGGTTGAACCTGATTAGCAGTATTTTGAAGGATAATAAAGACCATAAAGAATCCTTTATGCTCATCTAATGTGTGTTTATATGCGTCTGTGTTCTTTAATTTTCAATGTTTGTGTCCTGGTGTGTCAGGTGCACTTGGTTCTGCTGCAGTGGGTTCCATGGTTCCTGCGGATGAAGCGTCCAGGCGAGGGATTGGAGCCGCCTCTTTCCAACTGCCAGGCAAACCCTCAGAGCAGAACCCTGTCCTCTCCTACCACCACCACCACTACCACCATCCCCACACCAGTGCCCCCCATCCACCCTCAGAACCTCAACTCCCTGCAGGCTAGCCTGGCTCAGCTCCACCACCCTCTGTCACACCCAGCGCCCCACCAGCCCCACTCTCAGGCTGTCATCCTCCCAAATCCCATCCACAGAGATCCCAGCCCCAATCCCCATTCACAGCCCAACGGCCATCTGCTTTACATGGGCTTCCAGACCTTCCAGACCACTGCAGAACTGGAGCCAGTTCCGTGGAGCAGAACCACCAATCACGGGAGGGGTAACAGTGGACTAGGTGGAGGGGAAGGAGAGGGAGCAGTATGCAGACCAGCTGGGGAGACATCTATCCATCACCACCTCCAATCTTCCAAGTTTGGAAGCCCCCAACATGAAACTCCACTATCCCCAGACCCTGACCCATCAGCCACATCCTCTGGACCCTGCGGCCTAGAAGCTGAGGCCGGAGCAGGGACATCAGCCGCTATACTTAACCACAGCGGTGTGATTCAATCTGTGGCAGTAGAAAACCAACTGCAGGCTCTTCTGGTGGAGGTGCAGTTTTTAGTCGAACGCGTTAAGGAGCAGGACCGGCAGCTCAGTTTGGCAGAGCAGTGGCAGTTTGCCGCAGCTGTCATCGATCGTCTGTGCCTGATGGGATTCAGTGTTTTCAACATTATCTGTACCATTGCTATTCTCATGGCTGCACCCAACTTTGGGGAAGCACTATCAAAAGACTTCATCTGACAGACATGTCACACATGTGCAGATGTGTATTTGTTGGAAGCACAATTGCTGTTAAAGACGATGGTACATAAAACAGCAAATATTTCTTATTCGTTAAGCTGTGGTAGACTGTGGCACATGTGGAGTGGATTTCAGAAATTTTATGACATGATTTTTTGAGATAGAATACCTACAGAAGAGGATTAGGGGCACATGTTAAAAACATGTTTTGAGTTTTTTGAGTTGAGAGAATTCTGAGATTACAGTTAAGTCAAATTTCTGACTTTGTTCTCAGAATTCTGACTTTAAACTCAGAATTCAAATACATTTTTTCATGTGGCCCTAATCCTCTTCCGTAAATATCACATTTACTGTTCACACATTCTTCAAATGGTTTCTATGGAAGTTTGATTGATGTGTTTGTTTCTAATATTAGTAGCACTCCAGTCCAAGTGAAACATTTGTTTTATGCATTGATCATTTTAATGATTTCTAATGGACTATTAACTGAAACCTCCAACAAAGCATCACAGGTTTTATTGGAATATAGATGATGGTTTGTGGATTTTGGTTATTTTTTAAATAAAGTTTGTGAATGAGGATTCTAAAGAAAAATGATTCCAAGATTTAGGTAAAAACTGGGAAGCATGACTTTGCAAAATGTGTTTTAAAGTATTTGTACTGCCGTCACTGGATGCTACGTGAAGATGCTCAGTAGAAAACTGGACAATGATGTGCTGCATGTAAATCTGAATTTTCTGACAATACAGACCAGAGTTTCTGTGTGCTCTTTTGTTACACATTTCCCAAATACTATTTATACTGCGGTACACACATTTAGTTACCACTAATGGATTTCTTTGCAGAAAAACATTTTTTTTTTTAAATTTCAATTCAATTTTTCATTTCATTAAAGTTTTTTTTCCACTGTTTCCTTTTTAATAGGATGTCATTGGGAGCAGTATGTTTATACATGTTTATATATGGTTATACTTTTTATCACAATAATACAGCCTGAACATCATTTATGTAATAGGATGATGACATTAGTCATTCAGTTCCACCTTTAACAATCATATTAGCCTCATGGCACACTGTAGTGGTCTCTTGTTGAATATGGGACACACTGTGACAGTAACAGCTAGAACAAATATTTCAAATATTTAGTCATAATGTGGAACAAAATTGTCCTTCAGTGCAAACATAGACAAGGTTCAGATTGCAACATGTGAAAGAAAGAAGGGATGGTGAGTTTCCAAGAATCCTTTTTCAGAAGGCTTTTTTCTTATAGACAAACACACACAGCCACAGACAGACAGTTTATGCCGAAAAATATAATCTCTATGACCCTGGCTTTGAATGCCAATCATTTACATACATACATTTCACAGAACAGTTTGAATGCCAATATGTCATGATGGAGCAAGCTGTAAACATTGTAAATAAACAGCCTTATCTTTTGTACTTCCTAGACAAGAAAAAAAGAGCCAGAGAGAGGAAAGCAAGATGGAGGTAATGATGTGCTGCAATGAAGAGGGCAAAAGTAGAGAGCAACAGAAAGATAGATAGAACAGGGGGCTTTGCAGAGGAACAGAGATGGAGAGGATGCAGAATGACAGAGTAGAGAGGAAAAAAATGTGCTGAGAAAGCAAATTGGAGTCAATAAAGTTTTTACTGATTGCTCATTATTAAGAGAGGGAAAGGAGGAAGGGGGAGAAGAGAGGAAGTGGAGAGGAGTGAGGCTCTCCTCCTCTCCACTGGGATGCTGCTGCTGCTAAACTGTACTTAGTCCAGCATTTAGGGGTGACTGGACATATATTCTGAATTGGCAAAGAATGTCTGTAAAGGATCTTGGCCCATGTAAAATCACTTTATGATGATTGAATTTGGCTAATTGCTGTTTTGGCACGGCTGTACTCAAACTTTCAGTTGGAGCTATTAATCAAGCTTTAAACTTTTTCATTTTAAGTACAGTATGTGCAGGCAGGGCAGTTTAGAGCGATTCAACGTGCATCTTAATGGCCTACTGAGCCCTTTTTGTCTATGTGACTGTCGGGGCTGCAGCGTTATAACACAGCTGAGAGATGCAATATAGCACAGGTAATAAATCTTAGATACTATCCTCCTCCGGTGACTCTGTCATCCACATGCTCTTCGGAGACAGCTCACAGAGGAGAAGCAATTAGACTTATACAAAACTGGAGCATGATGCAGCGAGCAGGAGAGTGGGATGAAGAAATGTTTGGTTTCAAGAGGCCACTGCAATGTGTGGCCACAGTTGTCGCATCCATTTGCACCCACATCCACATGAAGCAGAGCAACTGCAAACCCACTCACCCATCAAGCGGTGAAAATAAGGACCCTGCTGCAGACCTAATGCAGTAACCACACATACTCCTAAAGCTCTCTCTCTCTCTCTCTCTCTCTCTCTCTCTCTCTCACACACACACACACACACAAAGTTCACTACCGCTTCTGCAGTGCTGTCAGTTCATCTCTGTGTTTGCCCATGTGGGAAAAATAAAGAGAGGGAAAGAATATAAAAGACAGGTGTGATGTGATAGCTGATATATTTGGTATTTTAATAGTTAAATCAAACTATTGGAATGAAAGAGAGTTATGCAATATTTTCTTAGTTTACCCTTTCAGCTTTTCCCACTTTAATAGTGAAGATGATGATGGGAACTTCCCAGATACAGAAAGAATCAGAAATAGAGACAATCCCAGTCTTACTTACTTGCACCATGTACAGAGAGAACATGCAAATATCACACAGGCTAAACCAACTGAGCCATTACATTCCATAATCTTAATATTTCAGATCTCCAATGTTCCATTTTGAAACATCAAAATCTCAATTTAAGCTACACCACAGCAACAAAATCTTCTTGTTTTATTTTTAAATTAAATTATTCTTCAAAGCTACACATCAGCCTCTTTCTCTTCAAAATTCAGATGTCCCAGGATAAAATTCCAGACCAACAACAGTCGATAGATATTAATTACTGGGTGCAGGCATTCAATGCAGGTCAATATGGAACTGACATTTCATTACCTGTTGGGTAATTGTCTCCCAAATCTCATTAAAAGACAGAGATGGAGAAAGAAGGGAACACAAAGTGAGAGTGTAAAATTCTTTTTTGGCAGTCCTTGACTCTCAACTCACACCCATTGGAGCTGTGTCAGGTGCGCGCGCACACACACACACACACACACACACACACACACACAAATAACTGCAGCATCAATAAATCAGTTTATTTAAAAGAATATGTTACAATTTATTACAGTAAGCGACGTAACCAAATACTTAGTCTTTTTACATTTCAACATGTCAAAGAATCTGCAGGTTGTCAAGCTCCATCCTCCTCTTAGCATTACTCTTTGAAAGCCAAACCATATCAGGTGAAAAAAATGAGATGCTAAATTTAACATAGTATCTTACTGAAATAAATATTAGTGACACTAAACGTTAGTCCAGTGGTTCTCAACCTTTTTGAGTCGCGACCCTCCAGAATAATAAGGTTGGTATTTGCAACCCCCATCCCCCTCAATGGGCTGCAAATGGGTAAACAGCTGTTTCTAAACACCTTCTCCTGCTGATTTTGAGTGATTTTTGTGAATGTTATGATTAAATTACAATTTAGTCCTTAACCTTTTGATAATAATGAATGTCCGTTACATTCAAGCCATTGCTAAATGAGTAGCTACAAAGCTAATTAAGACTATCAGCTCTACAACTCTCTCTGTATTTCACAGTATATGTTCAGAAGATTATGTCGACCGGTGACTTTACCGCCCAGAAGCTCAAGTGAAGATAATTAACTCTTCTGAAGAGTCCATCATGTTTGTGCGTGGTCATGGAAGGCTTGTATCATACAAGATGCACAGACAGTGTTGTTGTCATTACATTCCTCATGGGGGCGACAGAAACTACACGCTACAGCTTTAAGACAATTTAGTTTTATCAGCTTGCTCCTAGCCTTGTCCAATGTGCATCAGGCTCTGTGGACTTGTGATGCGTTTGTGACTTTTTCTCTCCCCCTGACCCAGGACTTCCTGATTTACAATTGAAGCTCTAAATATAAACACATGAAATGTACCATACTCACACAGTAACGCAAAAAACATTCCCCAGTCTATAATGGTATTTCATGTTTTTCTCTCCAACATTTTTGAAACCCCCAGAAATAATCTCGCAAAACCCTTGGGGGTCTTGACCCCCAAGTTGAGAACCACTGCTTTAGTCAGGATGACAGAGAGACAGAGAGAGAGAGAGAGAGAGAGAGAGAGAGAGAGAGAGAGAGAGAGAGAGAGAGAGAAGATCAGACAATGTCAGACAATCACATCACATCAGACATGGTCCAGTAAACAGACAAGAATCTTGGGAAATGCATTCAGCTTTAAGGATTGCAATTCTCTCAATTCAAGGGTCAACACATTCAATTAAGCCTCGTTTTACACACTCACTAAGGTCTGTTGAAGCTCATTAATCACCCAAAAATGGCTTTTTTGAAGAGCATCATCATCATTATAACAAGTACTCTTATCAAAGAGCCACTGATGTCTATGACTCTTTACTTGCCTAATAATAAAGAATACTGTTGATTTTCTCATTTAGAGCTAAATAGCAGTTAGGGCTGGTTCATCTCATGTAACGCATGGCAGTAGAACACAGGTCTTTGCTTTGAGCATCATTATCTTACATTACATCTCATTATGTAAAACCTAGAAGCAACTGACTATGTATTATGTTTCGGATAAAGTAAGAACTTCAGAAATATCCTTCTACATGAGTTGACAATGCAATTAAGCTATTTAGATTTAATGAATAAGGTAATAACATCAGAATATTGCACTGAACAATGATTCATATTTAATGTCAGCTTGTAGTTAATGACATAATAACCTGTTTATTAGTCTGCCTGAAGTCACTATTGCATCATCAGATAATTACGTTATACCTTATTACATAATTCTAGGAATGAGAACTTTAACTAGGCTCATTTAAAGGGACATTGCAGAATTACATTACACTGCTGCTCTGTGATCAGTTGCTACAGAGCCTTTAGTGAATGTACACACAGTTATCTCCATATGTTGATGAAGTGTGCAAGCAGCCCTTTTTCCCCAAACAAACCCTCTTCCGAATTAACCTGTATCTAGTGTGCAGTAGTACCAGCTACAGAGATAAATAGTGCTGGCAAGTGGAAAGGCCATTTGAATTACAGGCCTATTATAAATCCTCCAGGAGCTCTCAGAAACAAAGTAATCAGGGCCTGCAAGAGAGCAGACAGGAGGAGAACGACCCCTGCTGTCTCTTATGGGTAATGCATGATTAAAATACTGTGTGCTCCACATCACTGCTGCTCTACAATGGCCCTCAAAACATTTGCATGGAGTGTTCACATAATACTATAAATACATATAGGTTTGCATGGCTTTGCACGCTGCATTGATGATACAGTACATAATCATACTGTAGTCAAAAATGAATGTAAACTAGGCACAGGCTAGTTTCAGTATTATGCCCAATATGTTCTTCTTAAGTTAGATCTCCCACAATTGGAGGAGTTAATACTGTTGGATAAAGTTTAACATTGTTTCCTGCTCATGTCAAATCATCACAGCGGTGTCTCTGAATGACAAAAAGTATCTAACAATCCTACAAAAGCTCCACTTTTTCTCTCCCTTCTCTCATAGGCAACGCTACAATGTTACTAGTTTTCTTTTATCAATGCAAATTGATCGGCAAACAGTGAATGTGACTTAGATTCTTAGGGCCTCACTCTGGTTGGCCCCTTGAATTCTGCACGCATAGTTAACATGCAAAAACACACTTACACGCTAACAACGGGCCAAAAAGACAAAGAAGACACTGCTGCTCTGATCCGTAAATGGAGAAACTTTCTGTGGTCAACCTTCAATATCACTGATCAGTGTTATCTGTGTTCCCCATTACGAGCAGCTTCCACTTCCCTTTGTTAGTCCAATAGTATTTCCTTTTAGACTTCAGCTTTCTCTTCCCAGTAGGACTACTTCTGAGGCTCAAAACCTCCTCATGTACAAGTCACAATCCACTTCAAGTCCCTGCCAATAAGAAGAAGGCTTGCAATAATCCATGACTTGACAGAGCTCTGCTTAATGAATGATTATGGTGTGCTGGATTGAAGAGTTCTGGTTCATGTGTCTGTAGCTTGTTATGCTTCGATTTGTTCATTTGCAGGTGCTTGTTGGTTTGCATGTTTTGGATATATCGGGGGGTCTGGTTGTAGCTGATGGAGTGTAAATGATGACCATGTAGTTAGTAGCTGAGTGTTGCTGGGTCTGGGGCTAGATGAGGGCCGAACTGAGCTGAGTTGGTGATGACTGTGTCTAGTTAAGAGGTAACAATCTCCCTTCCTAGGTGCCTCCATCCCTTCTGTGCCTCAGCAGCTGGAAAATATTCTGAAACAGACACAGCAATCAGGAGGAAGACACACAAATTCCGAGACAGAAATAATTAATTCACCAGGCTATTACTTAATCATAGACCGGACAGAGGCAGGCAAAGCCTTACCTTGCCACACATACCATCTTTACTGCAGTTCTTATTGTCCTTGTCTGTAGCCTCTTCTTCCACCTGTAGAAAGACAGACATTGCAGGTATAAGTGAAGGATGCAAATGATTGGCTTGTAATAGAGCAGGTTAGTCTGTAAAGTCGTGGTCCTTACCTCCTTCCTCCACTTCAGCTCACAGAAGACTCTCTCGAAGCACTCGTGCATGTAGTTAAACTGAACATTGGCCATGCACGGTAAATACAAAGAGAGAAACATAGACTTAGATTTGAAAAGTCAAATAAGATTGATATTGATAAGGTTTCCATATATTCCTTATAAAGAATATTTTTATATTTTGGAAAAAATATGTTATTTGCTTTCTTATAAGAAAATATTAGCCCCTGGGGATCTCACTAATTAACATGTTATATCTACATTTAATCTACACAAAAACTGAAGCGCAAAAAGTAAATTTGCAGTTTTAAGGGGAGTTATATGCCAGACTATTTCTGGCTGGAACCTTGAACTTCCTGAAGTCTCCAGTGGTTGCCTGGCAACTGCTCACAGCCAAGAAATAGTCTGACCACCCAACATTTTGTTGGGTGGTCACTACTACTTTAACAATTTGGTATGCTCTTCTAAAGTTGTGTCTTACAACTCTGTGCTACATATTTTGTGTCTGTCTTATCATATCATCACCATTCAACTTGTACTGCATTTTTTAACATTTTATTAAGTTCTCATGATTGCATTTTATTTATGTCCCATTGCTTATTGATGCTCTGCATGTTTGCATGTGTGAAAAATGTCTATAATCAGAATTGCTTGGCTGTTTTACTGCTTCGTATTGCCTGCTAGTATGGCTACATGTAATGAATGTGGACATTGTTGATGTATTACTCTACTAATGTTTTGCTGCTTCCTGTTGCTCTGTATTGCTTCTGCACAATAAACAAGACTCTTCTGTCTTGTTTATTTGGTTGCTGTTTTTTATATGTCTGCTCTGGTCTCAAAACATCTTGCTAAAGGACAACAAAGTTGAATATTAGTCAGATGGTTAAGACTGGCACATTTACAGTAATGTTGATTAAAGGAGAATTCTGACCAATATCTGAGTTGAAAACGCATATTGTTGTCACGTAAGGGCCCTGTTGACGTTCCACAGACCTTTTAATTACATTTTGTGTCTGGTAAGAGGCACAAAGGCACTACTTGTGCAAAACTTGCCCCGACAAATGCCATTTTAGCTAAGTGGAAGCTGGTACACGTAGCTGCAGCTTCTCCGTGTTAATAGGGGTGGATTCAAGTCAGTTTTTAGCGATCAAGATTAATGTACAAATTGGCCAAATTCTCAATTAATGTGCATTGTCCAGTCAAAATGCAAAGCTATGTAGCTTCATATTTACTTTACAGCATACAACATAACTCTCCGTATAAAGCAAAAACATTTTTTTATATATAATAAATATTTCCCAAATCGTCAAACTATTCCTTTAAATTATAGAAGTAACTCTGATCTTGAGCTTTGTTTTAATCAAGACATTTTTATTCTACTTAGTTACAAAGAAAAGCAGGTTCTGAAGGCATGCAACAGGAATTTAAATCCTGTAATAAATATTGCAGGTGAGAAAGATAGTCAGGAAACTTCTTAGCTAAGTCGTTATTCTATAAAACATTGAACAGGGGATGACCTACATTTCATTTCGATAATCTTATTTTTACCATGAGTAATAGTACGAAAATTACATAACTTCAACTTCAGAACTTTTTTTGCCTGTAGAGGCTTTATTTTTACCAGACTACTTTGAGGACATGTGTAATAATGTGCGTGTGATACTCACATAGGGTGTAAATATCTTGACCCAGCGTGGTTTCTTCTCTCCTCGGGTATATTCAAAGCAAAAGGCCATGCCCTCTTCATCTGTGTCCCACCTCTGCATCTCCCCCCAGTCAAATGCAATCACCTGGTTCTGCAACAACACAGAGGCTTTAGTACACTCACTCCATTATACATATAACATATGTTGATACACACACTAACAAACATTTTCCCTTGCCTCAAGAGTCCCTTCCTCGGTGCAGGCGTGCAACTTGAAGTGGTGAATGCTGATGGCTGTAATGACGTGGCCTTTACGTCGGGAGTCGCAGGAACAATGGGGGAATATGATCTCATTGTAGCCCTCACAACCCCTTAACAAACTCAGATACTAAGAAAGAAGAGGCAGAGGAGACAAGATAGTGCTTTTTACTATATTACAGCATGTAGTTCCACAACTGACTGAAGTTTAGATGCAGGATACACCTTCTGATGAACTGTATCCAAGCTTTGTTTGCCAAAAATCAGAGAACAGTCAGACATTCAAACTGCTCTTTTAAATGTCATTATTTTTGTAGTGGTGCTTTTTATTCAATTCAGTGTTTAATTTGTTCAATTAAACAATTTTGGACATTATTTCCTTGTAGAATACTGAAAGCAGCAGAAATGCAAACCTGAGTACACTTTAATTTCTGTTTATTTATCGCAAGTAATATTGTTATTGCGTTTCGCATATTTTCCTCATATTGTACAGCTAGTATTTACCTGCTGGGGCAAGTATAATTTCTCTGAAAAAGGTGGTAATGTATTTATGTTTTTAGACAGCGGAAAAACTCACTTGTTTTGTCTATTCCTCTCAAGGTCAAGGCTACACTCTCACTGTACCTATCCACTTGGTTATATCACACACAGTTAAGAGAGACTGAACAGGTCGGAGAGTTAGGGGATGACATAAGCCACACTGTACTGTAATGATTAACTCTCTCTGTCTCTTTCCGTGTAAGTTACTCAGAAACAGGAGTAGAGTGGTGTGGTGTATGTCCATATGTGAGAGACTGACCATGGACATCTTCTTCTGCTCAGCCAGCTTCTGCAGCTGGTAGGACTTTTGCTCTGCTTTAATGAAGCCTTTTTTCACATCATCCAACGCCTGCAAAGACAGGGCCAAATAAGGGACACTGTTAAGAAACACAAATAATAATAATAATAATAATAAAAAAAACATCCATACACACACCACAAAGAAAGACACCTGGTGAAAGAAGTAGTTAACAGCAAGCTGGTTGTCATTGAGCAAAATCTCCTCTTCTGTAGTAAAGAGCCACTTCCGTAGGGTGAGGCAGGTTCCTGGGATGGCCGAGGTATAGTTCTGTACATACAGTTTGTGGGGGAACTCGTTGGGGGCTAGCTTACGCACTAAAGAAGAAAGAGAGAAAAAAGGGAAAGAAGTTGAGTGAGAAAACGTGTTGTTCTGTCTTTGTTTTGTTTTTTTGCACGTTTGTTTAAAGCTGAAATCTATTATCTTTCTGCATGTTTAACCCTCAGGAAAGATAACAGAGCATTTAGTGTAAAATACGCTAGATACTAGATGTACTGCTTGATGCTCTTATCTTGCTGCAGTAGAAAAAGAAAAGAAAATCAAATGAATAACTGATAACTAGGATCCATATTATCTACTGATGCTTGTCTACAAACAGGATCAAAAACATTTTACATCTATTATAAATATTACAAGTTCCATGGTGCCCAGAGGATGAAGACTACTGACTTGGATGATACCTTGACTTTTTCTCTAGCAACATCATCAGGTCTAAATACATTTTGTATTTGTCCATTACTTTGGCTTTTGACCATCTACCTGTTAAACTAATGACATTCCCATCAGCCTCAGCTGTAGTTCATGTTTCATGCTAATTACCAAATGTTAGCACGCTTACACACAAAACTAAGATGTGTTAGCACAAAGGTGCTAGCACAGCTGTAGACTCTCAGTCTTGTTAAATTCTGCTTTGCCACTAAAGCTGTTTTAAATTTAAAATTGAGATACTGACAAGCAAGAGGTGAGAACAGAGGTTTTATAGTGAAAGCAAGACACAATGTGATCTAACAGATGACAGGATTCAGCTTCTCAGGCAGACTAAAGTCCAATAGCGTTGGCATAACCAAAGGGCAAATTAATCTACACCTTAAAGCAGCCAACAGATGTGTATCTGACATACCCTTGTACTAGAGCTGTCAAGCGAAGGCTAATGTAAGACATATTTATACAAAAATCACATTTGAATAGTGATTTCAGCATTTGAATAGTCATTTATTGCTATTTGAATTATATTTGACTTTTGGTATTCATTCCAACAGCCCTAACTTCTACCACACTAGCCCTGAGAAAGTGAGGACCAGCTGAAATGACTCATGCACAAGGAGCAATCAGGTATTTATTTTAGATTAAGGTTGGCTGTTAAGGAACCATAACACTCATTAGGCAATACTGGCTACACATGAAGAATCTGTAGTTTAAAGAAAGATGGGAACCATTATCAGCGTAGAAAAGGAGGATACACACAAAAATGTAAAGCTCAATTACATATTCTGACTAACCAAAGGTGTGGTTGATGACCTCAAACAGAGCAAAGTAGCTGGCTGTTACGCTATCCATCCCTAGTTTCATAACCAGAGCCTGAAAGAAAAAGAGAGACAGAATAAGAGAGGGTAAAAAAAGGCAACAGAAAGAGTAAAACATTTGCAACATTATAGTTATAATGGTTATTCAGGACTGTGTATTTGTTTACCTGGTAGACCTGGTCTGTAGTAGAGTTTTTGCGAACTCTGATGGTGAGCGTGGTTTTGTCGGGCATGGCTATTCTCAACTCCACATCTGACACTCCATTGTAGTTCTAGGTTGCAAGAAGGAGAGACAAAACGACACGGTGAGTCACCAGCAGAGGACCACAAAAAGTATCATCTATGTCTTTATTTTGTTTTACCTCATCTGATTCAGAAAGGAACTCCTGCATAATCTCACTTTCTCCAATTACCCGTACAGAGCACACTGCAGACAAGAGACAAAATATTCAATACAACAGACAGTATACTTACTGTATGTATTCTGTAGTGGACAGTATTTCTCCCAGATTTTTCGAGATGCTTTACCCCATTACTTTACAAATCCCATAGATTATTACTACATTCTGACTTTACAAAACTTTTTTTTTTTTAGAAATCCTAAATTAGACATCCCCTTCTTTACTCCTTGACCTTTTTCCAGGTATTCTTCCAAGCCTCTGCGTCGTGCATCCAGCTGCTGCTCTGACAGGGAAAAAGGCCATTTCCCAGGCAGTTTGGGGAAGGTAAAGTTGGCAAACTCCCTCTTCAGGTTTTGGTGTAGTATTACAAACTCACGGTAACGCTTGGAGCACAGCTGCCTGCCTGCCATGTACACATTAAATACCTAACAGAGGGAGAGTGCAAAGAATAATGAAAATAAATGTCTTAACCCAATGTCTCCAAATTCAACCTCATCATCTCAATTAGCCATCTATGATTTCATGAACAAGTACACCCACCACAAACTTTTCTTGGTTGAGCTCAGTGTGTTTGTAACTTGGCACAGAGATGGGGACGGCCTGCTTGTCGGAGTAGTCATAGCAGGACTGGGCTAAAATGTCGTCTCCAGGATCCAGGCAGTCAGCCTCCTGGGGCGGGACGGAAAGCACGGCCAGCACCAGCTCCCTCTCTCCAGCCCGGATCAGGTCCACCACCTGCTTGTGGGTCGCTCCTTCTACATTTACACCATTACTATTGAAAACATGGAGGACGAGATGTAGAAAGTTGTTGAGTTTATTTTTTATTCATGCAGATCATTTTTTATATACTACAATAAATACTATCTGGCTTAGTATATTTATTTTTCTAAGAGTTCTAATTGCATTGTTCATAATGGCACATTCTGTACTGGACTAAATTTCGTAATGGCACATTCTGTACTGGACTAAATTATCCAAAAAATGTTTACAAATCCAAGAGTAAAAATACAAGAAATATCTCACAACATAAATCAATCAAATATATCAAATATTAATTAAAAACTACAGCTTCAAAAATGAACATAGACTTGAATCATTGAAACTTCTCTGACATAGTTTCTATGATTAATAAAGGTAGTATTTACACAGAACTGTTGTATTCAGACACTTATAATACATTGTAGGCTTATTTTAAAAGGAAAAGAGTGGAGCATTGCATTATGAGAATAGAACATTCAATTATTTATGAAATGGCAGAAAGTGAAAGTGTTATAAAGTGAGTCAGGTGAAACAGCTTCTGTCTTTATGTGGCAATGTCCTTAAAATCACTCCGGGCTCATCTTTTCCAATCAGGAATAAGCACAGCTGAGCATGAGCAGCATTAGGTGTGTGCCCTTTCGCAGGCATGTGTCAGAGGCATGACACAATGCTAATGACAGCGCTGTAGCGTCCCAACCTATAGTTAACTTTACTTACAACAGCCACAGAATCTCTTCCTAAAGCTCTCAGCCTCGCCTCTAACTGTTTCTGACACTATTAATAACAAAAACAAAGGGATTTATAAAGCATGCCAGAATGAGATTCAGGCTTTGTGCTTATGTAAAGGACTTTTGCAATTTAAATAGTTAAAAATATTAGCATGGAAGCATACGTTGGCCTCACTTCTACTTGAACATTTAACAAAAACAGAAACAGACAGAAGCCAGAACTGCCTCAGATGTCACTTGATTTGTCTTTTATCATTCAGTGAAAGCTGGCTATGATCTTCAAATACTATGGTTTCCTATTTGAGTATTGCAGAATAGGTTGATGTTAAAATTAGAATATGTTGTTAAATTATACTATAAAATTTTTAGACTGCCTAACCATGACCTGAAATGGCCAACATTCTTCAATAGCATTCAGGGGTGTAACTGTATGCAAAATGTTTGTAAGCTAATCTTACTTTTAAAATGATCTTTGGAGCATTGCCATTTTGTAAACAAGCATGCCTAACATATCCAGAGAGGCCAACAAACGTGTTGTCATCACTTCCTCATGAGAACTACGGAGGCAGTCAATGTTCAATAAACCCAATTGGCAGTGGTAACAGATGGGAAGCCAGTGAGGGATCACATTTATGTCACTCAGCTGGCAAAAACCTTATTCATCGGAAGTAGCATGTCATACTACTGCCTCCCCATGTCAACGGTGAAGTTAGCACTGTGACAAGGACAACAGTGCATAGGTGAATGGAAAGGTAGAAAATGAGAAAACTGAGGAAATACAAACTGTAATCTTGATAATACACATACTCAAAACAAGGCACTTCATCGCATTGATGCAGAATTGCTATACTGCCATTCATTTGCACAATGTTTATATGCAACACAGAACTTCTGACTGACAGCTGATCTAATATATCAACCATCATGTCATGCCATGGCTTACATTGACAGGGTGACACACAGCTCTGTAATACCTAATAACTCAATGTTAGGCACATGAACATGCAAGCGAGTCAAGGAAGGTCTTCTGAGCTAGAGCGCACATAGCAAATCTGAAAGATGATTATGTAGGTAGGTAGAAATAAACAGATTGATAGGGGAGACAAATAATACCATCTTGCAGGTGTAAAAAAAACAAATGTTTCCTACAACATAAATAGAGACTAAGCATTTTGGCAGCGCTTTAATTCTAGCAGCTTTACGACTATATAATAAGCACCTGGCATAGTGGCCTTTGCACTTGCACCATCAGCACTTCTATGCATTATAAATAGTTTTAAGAGACTTTTTCCAGGGTGCCATATTTTCAGTTCTTCTGTCAATATGATTCAAGGTGATTTGAGCTGCAAAGATTAATTGACCAGTTTTCAACTATTAAATTAATCATCAAGTATTTTGATAATTGATTAGGCCTAACAGTTTGAGTCATTTTTTATGAAAAAATAAGAAAAAAGGTAAAAATTATCTTAATTCAGCTCATCTATGACAATGAACTAAATATCTTTGAGTCATGAAAAAAACAAGCTATTTGCGGACGTGGTCTTGGTCTTTGGAAAACACAGATTGACATTTTTCACTATTTTCTGACATTTCATAGACTAAACATCTATTCAGTTAACTGAGAAAATAATCAACCAATTACTCTGCAATAAAAAATAATCGTTATTTGCAGCCCTAAAGCAATAGTTTATTTATTTTACTGCTGAAGAGTAGTTTTCTATTTGTACTCTATGCATGAACACTTGTGCACAAGCAAAGACACATCCATACACACTCTAAAACCTACAGCTAAATCTGCCACAATAACATACAGTGCACAGCTTAAAGAGAGAAGTGTTCCCAGTGATTAAGATTATACATCTCCTTTATCCTCAAGCAGGAGGCTGACAAATGTGTCTAGCATGATACATTATTCTGCATCAAAGGCTCAGAAGCCGGAGTTGTTTGTAAATGTGAAAATAAGTATTGATTGCATAGAGAATAGCAAAGGCTATATAGCACCGCAGCTAGTATGCAGGCACTCCATTGTGTGCATACTTAGTTATTGTCTCCATACTGTGCCTTGACAGGAAGTCAGAAAGGCTCCATGCACCAAAATCAAATATTCAGCTATCCAACAATAACTGTGTAAAGATCAAGTCATATTTGGGCCTCTCTTGTCTTTTGCATGGGAGACACTGACTAATAAAGCATTATTAGTGGAAACCTACACTGACGCAGCTTACATTAGTGTACATGGTAAATATGAACATGAACACAAATATGAAATTAATCACAATGAATAAAGCCAATAATCAGAGGACTATACAAGTAACTAATACATGGGTGAAATAAATGGGCTAGCACACTTTCCTTTTTGTATACAATATACAAAAATGCACATACATACATGTACATGCTTGCACACAATCTCATTGAAAAATTGGGGTCAACAAACTGCCAGGTTACTGCAGGCCATTCTTTAAGAAAGCAGTGTGCAAAAGCCAGCCAATAAGATCCTACATTTTTAAGAGAGCTAAACCAATCAGAATTGAACTGAAAGCATCCCTCCCTTTCTGCATCACCTTACTCCACACAGACAGACACACTAAAGCGCCAGTACTGATGCCGAGCTGTGTGCTGCTGCGTGTTCCTCGCCATAGCAACAGAGCAAGCAATCTCCATGCATACTAACGTGCCAGTGAGGACAACCACCCCTATCCTACATGCAGCAGCACACATCAGTGCTCACTGCTCACTGGTAGTAACATCAAAGCCATGTGTGGTTAACTGACCACATTCAGTTATGCTGATGATAACGATTTGCCTTGTTTTAACTTCACTAACCTTCACTAGATGCAGTGCG
Organism: Percina caprodes; assembly: GCA_013375575.1. Taxonomy (NCBI): domain Eukaryota; kingdom Metazoa; phylum Chordata; class Actinopteri; order Perciformes; family Percidae; genus Percina; species Percina caprodes. The sequence goes on from JABXJD010000040.1 coordinate 2,671,980, forward strand.
TCATGCAGAAATAGTAGGCTACACTTAGATCTTAATCTTAATCTGGCTCCAATGATATGAATGTGTAGGGGTGACTTGAGACATGCTGTGGATGAGTTGAATAGGCTCCCGTGTGACGGGAATTCCTAATAATCCCTGGATGTTCTCTCTGACACACAGACACTTCTTTCATGAGGATGAACAGCTATTCCCAGCCAAACCACTATGATAATGCACGCACACACAGGCTTCTTGGTGGCCGAAATGTTCCCTGTAAATATACAGTGACCATGCTCACAGGTCCTGCTTGCTTCGATTTTCATTGACAATCATTCTGAGATGAAAGACTCATTTGTATTTTACTTATAATATGCTTTTGGTTAGCTAGGCTAAGACAGTAACCACTTACACCTCAAGAATTCTGTCTCCCTTCGAAATACCGGCTCTGTCTGCAGCACCTCCCGGTAGGACAGCACTAACATGCTGCAGGGGAGCGTACAGTTCTCCGTTAATGCTCCGTAGTTGCCCGCCTTCACTAACTTGTCCCCGAACATTGAAACCATAGCCCGAGTCAGACTTCACTATTCGAACTAGCCGTGGGCCTGAAGTAACGGTGGTTGCCGTCTGGCAGCTGCCGCCGGTGCCCGGTGTAACGTTACTGCTACCGGAGCCGTTACGAGAAGAAGGGTGAGGCAACGGGGGGACCGATGAACAAATTCCTTGTCCCTCGACGTCCGACATTTTTCTATAATCTTTGTATCATCCACTCCAATATAGATAACAATAAATATTCTGCAAACATTAGCTTGTAGTAGCAGGCTAGTCAGCTTGGCTAGCTAACTGACGAGATCATCGGAAAAAGCCGACAGAGTCCGATGATTCGCGAGACCGCCACAGGATGCGTTCCATGTGAGTCACGTCAGACTCCTTTTGGAGAGTGTTGGTGAGTATGCTGGGTAGGCCATATAATTGTATCCACACAAGTTGTGAGTCAGTTAGTGTTATTTCCAGGCTAAAATAGCCATGTACCGTAATAAACAAGTATGACAGTAGCCAGCAGTTCCCAATCTGTGGATCCCTGATGGACCCAAATAAAAGTCTTAGTGGTCTAACTTTTCACTATTTTTTTCTAATTGATAATTAGAAATTGATAATTTTTTTTTTATTGCAAAATTTCGGATAGTTGCACATATTCAGTTTTCTAAACGTCCATTAAATGAAAGGACAATTGTTTGGACTATATTTACAACTCATAAGCCCATAACCTGTGGTTATGGGTCATTAAAAGACATAAAGATGAGTAGTCCATTCTTATTGCCAAGGGATAATGACTGGACTGAACTAACTAAAGTTAATCTACTTGTCTTGATCAACAAAAAATCAATCACATATTTTAATAATCTATTTATAATTGTATGTAATTTTGTTACGGTATAATATAAATGCCAAAGATGTTTTTTAAGTACACATTTTAGTTCATGAATATAAAGGCAGACTATGTTTTTAAAGATTATTTTAAGGCATTTCTGCCTGTGGAGAGAGGGTCATCTGTCTGAGTTTGCACAATATCTTTATTTTATTTAGGAACAGACACAAAATCATAAAATGTGACAACATTCATTTTTGTTTCCTTATTAGTCACCAGTTGTGTAATTAACATCAGTGAAAACACACTTAAAGTTACCATCTTTCAAGTCCCTTAAGCCAACATAATAACCCATCTTTGACTTATCTGTGTTTGCAAGTTTTCCTTTTCTGGACATGTGACAATGACATGTACATATTTATATAGATATGACTGTAATAAGTTGGATGTTTCAGTTTTTTTTTTATTTGGGACAAATCTAATAAGGCACCAAAGTTCTGAGGCAATGTGGCCAATACTCATTTCGAAGTGCTTATCACAGTGAGGGCTGCGACAAAACTGACATATTCCTCGAAAGAAACAACACCATCACCATCGTTATCCAGCATGCCGAAGAATTTGTCCACTTCAGCTTTGCTTTGGGACTAAAGAAAGAAAAATAAGTAAATTAAGAGTTAGATGTAAACTTGTAAAAACAATTGTCAAACAGGCATTCACAGCTCTCTGTTGCAATAGTACTACATCTTTTTATGTACTTACTCCTGCCTCAGAAAACTCTATGCGGAGCAGTTCAGCAAGTTCTTTTTTGGTCAAAGTATCTTTGGCTCCTTCTTTTCCAGCGTACTTATCGAAGATAGTCCTGAGGAGATCCATTGCCTGCATGAGCTGTGACATGGTGACTGGAACGAGAACACATTGCTGACTGTGTAGTTCAATGTTTATGTATTTATTAATGTATTAAATGTACATGGCTGACATTATGTGGCAACGTTTCATGCCACATTTAAACACATGGGTGGGTCTCTACTGCATTAAAACATCGAATTAAAAGGAGTTGGATACTTGTTAAGACCAATAATGTTACTTCCACATTTGTCTCATGAATATAACTGTTTTTTTCAAAGAAAACAGTCAGTACAAGCTATATTCAGATTTTCCTTTTTTCCTAAGTTGTGCTCTGCTGTTGCCTTGTCATCTTTTTTTTCCTTAAGGGGGGAAATACAACATTTCTAGTGACCATTGGATTTAAACAAGACACATGAAGTGTGGGTGGTGAAAAGCATATTGGCTATTTGGTGCGACAGGCATGGCATCAAAAACACTATGCTGACTTCCAGCATATAGTCTTCATGCCAACTCACTTAACTGGCAGTTTCTTCTCAATGGCTTTGGCTTAATACTGCCATACATAGTCCTCACTCATTAATTTTCTATTCCTCTTAGTTTTCCTACCCTACTGCATGTCTGTAGATCTTTTAAAACAACTTTTCATTGTTTTTCCCCGAATTGTTGGTAACTTGAATTGACTGAATTCCCACTATTTAATGATTGTCGCTATTATAATAGTCAAATTATATAATTGTTATAATCTTTCCATAGATTGACATGTAAGTCCTATTCAGACATAGCACTCCACACAGTACACAGACCACACCCAGAAGCTTATTCATGCATCTCTTGCCACATCATATTAGGAATCATCTATTTAGATAAACTACATTCAAAATCATTAATGCTGTATTTCAAAAAAGATTATTTTAAACATATTTTCACTTACCAAATTTGTATGATACTTTTGTAGGTAGAAAGGGTGGAAGAGAGGGATTTGAGAAGAGAGCACAGACACACATCTATTTGAATAGAGGTTGACACACCCTCTTTCCAAGCCTCGCCCCTCTTAATATCTTTTTTTTCCTATTTTTCTTTCAGGAAAACAAGCAACAGCGCTGGTGTGTACTTTTACTTGCTTTCCCTGTGAAAAAAAGCCTCCTTTCATACCAATAATACTAGTTGGGGAAATGTACAAGTCATATTTGAATATCAGGATGCAAATAGATGATTGCGTGTCGTGCAGTAAGTAATGGTGGTCAATATAATCTCCTTCAGTCTGCAGGATAAGGCAACATCAAATCCTCTATTCATAATCTGTTGGGACAGGTAATGCCTGGTTAGAGTAGCATTTAATTCACAACAAGGTGAGTTAGTAGAAGTAACACCAACTTGAAAATGAAAATACCAATGGAAAAAGGAATCCCCCTTTATTTTCTTGTTTAAATCTGTACTCTTTAGTTGTAAATGTAGCCTTTTATTTTCGTTTTTTTACTTACTGAATTAGATCTATTTCTTTTTAATTTTTTTTTGGCTTTTTAGGCCTTTATTTATATAGGACAGCTGTTGACATGAAAGGAGAAAGAGAGGGGGAATGGCAGCAAAGGGCCACCCTGTGAAAACATACCCCTATGAAATAGGACATCACTTGGTTACATCACCATACAGTATTGATCACAAACTTCCAAGATGCCGTCTGCAAGTGTGTCTATATGTCGATTGCGTGGGTTTTGACAACAGTGTCATATGCATTTATATATTTTATAATTATTTTATGGTCACTTTGGTGATGCAGAGGCAGATGTTCCTATCTGTGTAGTAGTTATCTGTGTATGTGTATACAAACACATGGTGTGTGGTACATCTGTTTCAGTTATCACCGTTTTGAATGTCATTGATGTTCAGAAAAAAATTTTGTTAACAAAATCTTTATTACCCAAAAAATTAAACACAACAGGCAAAACATTACATCAAATATTATATTACAGAACCATTATCAACTATTAGAACCATATCTTACATGTCACACACATACAAAGGCACTCAAATGTGTGAAACTAAAAAAAGACACACAAGACCACAAGTAACTACAGCCATTCGGATATTCCAGACCAGTCTGATGCCTGTTGGCCAGTAGCCTTTCCCTCACATTTCTTTAATCGGTGTCCCGTATCATAACCTACAACAATATACATGTGCATGAACAGGAATTAATTACAATAATACAGTACCAATGCAATAATGAATTGGTACAGTATGAACACATAATTTAAGAAACTTCTGCTCGAAAGTGGACCAGCTGTCGATTTTTAAAAAGTTCCAATTAAGAACATGGTTGCAAGTGCACAGGACTATATAGATCACAAAACAAGACTGTCGTAATTTTTAAATCAATTATTTAAGCCGAAAATACTTACATTTATGGGTCTTTCAGGTCGATGCGGCAGCCATTGTTGCTTGTTGTACAATAGCCCTTGTTTACAAGTAAGCTCGCGTCCTCACTTGGTTTGAACCTGCGGCCGCTTCATGGAGGAACCTCCTGGACACTGCTCTACCAGGTGAGCTACCCTGTCGCCCATTTAGATCTATTTCAATTCATGTCTGACTGTTTTGATTATCTATTTTCCAGTTAAATGTCACTTATTGATTTACTTTTCTACTATATGAAGACCTCCATGCAATATCCTCACTAACCCAATAACACATTTATGTGCCAATATGAAACACTAAATGGGACCATTGTAAATTTGGTATACTTTTATTACATATATAAAGTATAAAGGTAGGCCTACATTTACTTGTTATGGAGTAGGCTATTTTTCTTATGCTGATGCACCAGGTGGTTTGTCTCGAACCATCTGAAATGCTGTGAAACCATCTTTTTGTAGATTTTCTCATTAACATTTTACACAGGCTGAATTAATTAATGCATAAAGTCATTCCCCTTACATTTGGTAAATACTGTTCATCTGGCATGGACACTTCAGGGTAAACTATCAAGGTGCATGGTGCTACGTAAGCATCTGATGAACGAACAAGTACAGGAAGATTACTTCTACAAAGTATCTTAGTTTTATTGAGATGGAATGAGCTGCTTATAAGGTATAGAATATGTATTTTAATTAAACTTATGTAAGCTACTACTGTCTTCAAGTCTTTTACCACCCACATAAAAATGGTTTTCCTCTCCCTCATTGTTTTTTCTTTTTCTTTTTGTAAAGCGTCCAAACAGTGACATAATAGTATACATGGGATGGGTCCTTGAATGAGGAGCTTGGAGACATTCTAGTTCACGTTATATAAAAAGCCAGATTATGTTCTTAAAGATAATTTTTAAGACATTTCTGCCATAGATGTGGAGAAAGTGTCATTAGCCCGAGTTTGCACAATATCTATATTTTGTTTCAGAACACACAATGTGACATTTATTTTTGGTTTCTTTATTGCTTACTTATGACACTCAAAATCAGTAAAACACACTCAACTTCCAAGTCCTTTCAACCAACATAATAACCCATCTATGATCTGTGTGTTTTTAACTAAGTTTTCCTTTTCAGAACATATAATAATGACATGCATTTTTTACAAATGTGACTGTAATAAGTTTTTTTATTTAGTGCACATTAAGTAAGACACCAAAGTTCTAAGGCAATGTTTGAAATACTTATTTCTCAGAGTTCATAATCACAGTGAGGGCTGCCACAAAAGTGACATACTCCTCAAAAGAAACAACACCATCACCATCATTATCCAGCATGCCAAAGAATTTTTCCACTTCAGCTTTGCTTTGAGGCTAAAAAAAAGAGAAACAGGAATTGTAAATAGATTGTAAAACAAAAAAATATGTCAACGAGCCATTTACAGCTCTCTATTGCTATAGTGCTAGATCTTTTCAACTTACTTCTTGCTCACCAAACTCTGCGCGGAGCAGTTCAGAAAGTTCTTTCTTGCTCAAAGTATCTTTGGTTCCTTCTTTTCCAGCGTACTTATCGAAGATAGTCCTGAGGAGATCCATTGCCTTCATGAGCTGTGACATGGTGACTGGAAAGAGAACACATTGCTGTCTGTGTAGTTCAATGTTTATTTATTTATGTATTAAATTGACATGGCTGACATTATGTGGTAACGTTTCATGCCACATTTAAACACATGGGTGGGACTCTACTGTGTTAAAGCATCAAATTAAGAGGAGTTGGATGAGCACCTTAAGACCAATAATGTTACTTCCACATTTGTTTCAAAGAAAACAGTCAGTACAAGCTATAATTCTGATTTTCCTTTTTTCCTAAGTCGTGCTCTGCTATCGAGCCGGCTTCGGCCATGCATTGTCCTCACTCATTAATTTTCTATTCCTCTCAGTTTTCCTACCCTACTGCATGTCTGTAGATCTTTTAAAACAACTTTTCATTGTTTTTCCCCGAATTGTTGGTAACTTGAATTGACTGAATTCCCACTATTTAATGATTGTCGCTATTATAATAGTCAAATTATATAATTGTTATAATCTTTCCATAGATTGACATGTAAGTCCTATTCGGACATAGCACTCCACATAGTACACAGACCACACCCAGAAGCTTACCCATGCATCGTTTGCCACATCATATTAGGAATCATCTATTTAGATAAACTACATTCAAAATCATTAATGCTGTATTTCAAAAAAGATTATTTTAAACATATTTTCACTTACCAAATTTGTATGAGAACTTGTGTAGGTAGAGAGGGTGGAAGAGAGGGATTTGAGAAGAGAGCACAGACACACATCTATTTGAATAGAGGTTGACACACCCTCTTTCCAAGCCTCGCCCCTCTTAATATCTTTTTTTTCCTATTTTTCTTTCAGGAAGACAAGCAACAGCACTGGGGTGTACTTTTACTTGCTTTCCCTGTGAAAAAAGCCTCCTTTCATACCAATAATACTAGTTTGGGAAATGTACAAGTCATATTTGAATATTAGTGTTATGATTTTGGGATGTTGCTTTGTTTTCTGTTCCTCCTCTGTTTTTTTGGTTCTGTCTTGTCTTCTCGTGTTTGTGTCCTTATTTCTCGTCCTGTCAAGTTTTACTACCTGTCTTCTGTTCTCCCGCCTTTGTGATTGTTGTGTTGCTTGTTTGCTCATTACTCTTGTATTTAACCTTGTGTTCCCTTGTCAGATTGTTTTGTGTTTTACTGTGTTTTATTGAGTTTTCTGCGTTTGTTCCCGTTCCTGTGGGCTGTGTTCCCCGGTGAGTTTTTCCCTGCCTTTGTACTCCTGTTTTTGTCTTGCCTTTTCCCCTGGACCTTTTTGGATTTTGGACTTTGTTTTTTGCATTCGTTGGATCCTGTGTTGGTGTGGACTTTCTGCATTCCCTCTCTAGTTTCCGCTCTCGTTCCTTCTCTAGTTCCCTTTCTACTATGCATACATGCATAACTCTCAGGCCTAGTTCACACAGACACAGGCAAAGTTAGCTTTTTTAGAGTCTGCAGGATGTTTTTTTCCTTGGCATTTATTATGTTTTTTCCAAATACTGTACAGATCCTTAGGTATTCTATTATCTTAGAGCTACCCGGGCGCGCTGGTAATGCTAATTTTAGAAAAAAGAATAGGGTGTTATTTCCAGCACTACCACATTACAACCAACAGTAAGCTTTACTGAGTCACTACAGCAACATAGAACAGCAAGTCTCCTATCTCAATTTCTTCTACTTCTCCATGTCAGCCCAATTTTGTGTCTTTATGACTTTTAATACAGCCCTAGTATGCAGCAATGTGTCAGAGGAGAAGAGAGACTACACACTTTTTTGAAAATAACACGTACAAGAGACTACAGCCTCCAGGCTGTTGTGTTGGAATGCGACTCTCAACAATCAAAAAGTCTCTGCATGCACGGACAATATATTGCAACTGTGGGTTGATAATATCCTAAGATGTGTTTTCGCTGGAAGGGTTTGGTATTCATGTGATAAGAAATACCAGAAAAGACAAAAAGAAGACAGCAGAAAATAGACGTGATCAATGAGTCACTGTTTGCAGACAGACACTGTCCTCCCTTCCCAAACTCACCAACATCTACTAAAAATAAGTACTCAGTACATCAGCCATTAAAAGTGGAATGATTTCAGAGCTATTGTGATAATTAACCCCATTCTTTTAAGGATTTGTTTAAGTATAATAAACCCCTGAGACTAAGTGTGGCTGCAGACCTTGGGTCTTGTTAGTATATTTTAGTAAACCTTCAGCTGAAAACTGTGACACAGAAGATGTGCAGATGTTAAACACAAGGAGACTACTAACACCTAACAATAAAATTACAAGTTGGCTAAAGCTTATTTTAGATACAACTACTCCAAGTGTTGCATGCGGTTAGTTTTATTTCTATTTTACTGTAAGCATATGAACTTCATAATAAAAATCTACCTTTATAATATTACATGTATGTATAATATTAGAGCATGGGGCTCTCTGTTTTTGTCCAAACAAGCTCTCTTTAGTTTAAACAGAAGAACAGAGAATCAAAAGTTATGTGATGTGAACAAATCATTCACTTCCTGATTCTTGTAAACCAACAAACAGCATATGTGGTCAATTATTGCTGTTTGATCAAAAAAAGCTTGTAGCCGCTCCAACAGCTAGAGTGTGACACAACCCTATTGAGTTCATTGTATGTTATGAGCTATGATTGTAACCCTGGATATGAATGATAGTCAAAACTGGTTAGTTCTTGTACAATTGTGTGGTTTGAGCAAGAGTCTACCAAGCAGATTGGTTTACAATGAGTCAACCATTGGACTGCAGGCAACGTGAGACACACAGACACAATGGAGTCCAAGTTTGTTGTTTGTGTAACTCTGTCATACTCTTTATTTCTTTCTTTCATTGGCATCTGATTTCCATTGTTTTTGTGCTTTGTCAGTTTGTATTACAAACAACCGCTTATGCTGAATAACTCCCTCATCCTTTCTTTCTTTCTTTCTTTCTTTCTTTCTTTCTTTCTTTCTTTCTTTCTTTCTTTCTTTCTTTCTTTCTTTCTTTCTTTCTTTCTTTGGCATCGGATTTCCATTGTTTCTGTGCTTTGTCAGTTTGTATTACAAACTATTGCTTATGCTGAAGCGGTTATTGACAATATGCATTGTCTGGTATGTCTTAACGGCAGTCAGAATAAAAGAAAAAAGGTGTGGGAGAAGAAATCTGCAAATATGTCTTCAGAATCTGTGGCTAACCCCTCACCCACCACTTAATTTTCTCGTGTTGTATACAGTACTGTTTTTATGGATTTTGCTGTTATTATTTTAATTGAGATGGAACAGGTACACAATGAATTTCACTGCACATTGTAATAAATTAGTTTTATTTTATTTTAATCCTTGTGTGTAACAAAACTGTAAATGTGTACTATATGAGAAAGAGCTGGAAATACAGACAAATCATCAGTTACAACTCAGCAGGCCTCTACACGTGACATTTGCTACACTCCTGACGTGACAGAGAACTGCAAATGTGTGTACATACTTCTCTCACACTATGCCTAAGTACAGCGTATGCACACCACCAATCGGCTGTAGCCACATGCATTGCTGTGGCACCCAGTGAGTTTAGGCGTGACATTGCTGGGCGGCATAGACGCTGCATTGTACACCAGCCAGGTATTATGTTACTCTGCATATTGTCTGTTATTCTGTAATTTTGTGTAGTCTTTTCTGGTCTTCATGATTAATTATATGTAGCCTACTTGTAAAGTAGAATAGTCATCTATGTTAATTTATGTTTACACTACAGTTAGCTATAGCTTTGCCTTTGCAGACAGTAATTTGGGTCCCTTGCAGACAATGTATTGACTTAATCTGTGATGGTGGAGTTACACAGAAATATGTGAAGTTCCTGTATCTGAAGGTTTCATGTCAGAAAGACTCTGACTCATGTCAGGAGTACATTTAAACTTACAGTAAGATCCATTTCAAAGTAGGATGCTTTAATTGCAAATACTGTGCTGCTGGCGGTTCACTTCGATTGCTCCACCTGGCACTCACTGTACATTCAGACCTTCAAAACCTATTCTCCGTACAACTTTCTCACGCAAACAGATTAAGTCCTGTATACAGTACATACTAATAGTTTGGATAGATAAGTGGCCAGCAATGAACCCAACCTACTCTATCACACAGTTTAAATAAATGATAAATGTATGGCAACATAAAATGTTTTTTCAAATATGGCCAACTCAGACCTCTTGTGTGTAAGCCTGACTGAAAATGAGAAAAAGAGTAGGCTTTACTTTGTCCCCTTGTTTATATTTGTCTAGATTTACTTACATGATGGTTGGACCATTTAAACAAATATCAGACCAGGTGCATTCTGTTTATTCAGCTTCAACTGGCTGACAAATTGATAAAGGCGGTGCATTCAAACAAATAGTTGCAAATAGGCCAAGATAAGTGGCTTCACACAAATGAATGGTAACTAAGAAAAAGTGAGAGTAAAGACAGGAAGTTGTTAAATGACTCTTACTGGGGAACACTGGTACAAAAATACATTATTTTTAAACATTGGACAAAATACCTTTGAGGTACCATCACTGTCATATAACTACAAAGTACAACCTTTTGCCCTTTGGAAATTTTGTTCACCTTGCAAACTCACCCACAATCTTACTTGTCCTCCACTGACAGTTAAATTTGCCTACCTATGCTCAGATACCATCAAACAAGATTATCTACCAGAGGCAACTGTGTTGTACGGCACAGATCCGCTGAATTTGGCCGGTCAGCTTTTTCTATTAGAGCCGCAAACGTTTGGAACACAATACCCAGAATCATCAGGAAATGAACTACTACAGGGATCTTCAACACGGGGTCTGGGGTCCTCAGAGTTACCACAGAGGGCCACCAAATTATTGTTAATTTTTATTTATTTTTTTAGTTTTTAGAAAAATTTAAATGTCTTAACATGAATCAAACATATTATCAGCAAATATAAATTATCTTATTTGGAAAAAAAAAACAGCAATATTGATGATAAGCTTACTGGCTTTGATAAGGTAGTTGCTAAGGCTGCCAACCACAGACACAGCTAATCCTAAAAATTTAAAAAACATAATTTATAAAATCATACCAACATTATTCTATTGACTGAAAGGTATATATAAAGGCCTTAGGCTGCCCTTACAATATTGTAGGGGTCCCTGCTCCATCTCTCTTTCAGTTAAGGGGTCCTTGTCTTTAAAAACATTGAAGACCCTGTCTAGTTTTAAATCACCACTGAAATCATGGCTGAAACTTAACCAATCATGTGACCATTAACCAATCATGTTTTGTATAGTTTAATGTTTTAAATGAAATGTGTTTTCTGTACCCAAATGCCACAACTTGTTTGTTGATTTGCCCGTCCAGGGACTGCTATTATTCAGCTGATTCTAATTTGCAGTTGGATGAGCTTTCACTGGCAAGAACCACACCACAACAATATGTAAGTTATAGATTTAATGAATGCTTGATTATAATGAATGTTAAGAACATAGTAATATGTTTGAATGGTGTGTGAGATTGAGAAGAGATGTAGTCTGGCTGGCTGGTCCGGGAGGATGTAGGCCTACTGGAGACCGGGTGGAGTGAGAGTCAGTGTGGGGGGGTTCCGTCTCAGGTGCTTTCACCCAAGCTAATATTGAACCCCTCAGGACATTACCTAGAATGAAAAATGAGTGGGGAATGCGCTGGATTGAGTAGGAAGGGAAGAGAGTAGGAAGGACGAGGGGTTGAAGGGAGGGGAAAGTGAATGGATAAGGGTAGGAGGGAAGAGGGGATGAAAGGATAGGCAATAAGTTCAGGCGCCAAATGGGAAGGGAGGGTGTGTTGAGAATGCAGAGGCAAACTGCAACTGAGTGGGTTGGCTTGGAATGTAAAGAGTGGTTAGTGATTAGAAGGGTGGTTGAGGCGTGGCCCTGCTCCCATACCTAAGTTAGTGTATTAACTTCATTTCACATCATCCCAAACAAACCAGACTATCCGACCAAACGCTCCAGGGTTTGTTTTAAAGCAACCAAACGAGGTAGGTGTGAAACAACCCTATGTATGTTTGATGTAACCAAAAACTAACGTTACCGGAATTTTAAGGAAACTTTCTAATCAACCAAAACACAACCAAACCTAACTTTCAGGGAACGTTCCCCCAACCAAAAACGAACGTTCCCAGAAAGTTCTGGGAACCAAAAATTGTTAGCTGAGTGCCCGTCTCTAGAAAGCCCTTTTGAAATAAAAAAATAAAGCATGTTCACAGACAACAAAGTAACAGTAGGGACAGCTGTATGACTTTCCGGAAATATACTCAAATATACACATACAGACACATACATGCACACATACGCCACATACACACCTACCTACACCAATTCATTTGGTTCTGTACTTTACACAGAGCTTGTTTATAGAAGCTCTGTATAAAGTACAGAACCAAATTAAACACTTTTTTTGTTGGCATCTCACTCAAACTCTAGCTCCACCTGGCAGGCAGTAGGGAGAATGCAGGATATATTACATGGGTGAGCAATGGTTAGGACTGTTTTGTGAAATGAGTAAACAAATTTGAAGCTTGACAACAGTCCTCCGAAAATATATAACATTACTGAATCACTAGTGATACTCCAGTGTAAGCGAAACTACTCCAGCTACTACTCCACTCCCATTCAAACCCTTTAAACAAATGTTTGTACGCAGGTTTAGAATATATTCTTACTACCTCTAAATTAAAAACTAAATCTTTTCTCATGAATCTTTTCTCTTTTTTTAAAGTTAGATGCTGGACATGTTAGGACATTTAGATGTACTTTTACTGCGATTACATATGAAAAATACATGAATAAAATTACAAAACAAGTTAATCAATGTGTAGCCTAGTTGTCACCCTTTGTTGTCAGCTATGTAGACATCCATCCTTTTGTTAACTAACCACATGAACAGGAGGTTGTAAACTAAAAATTCAATCTTGGAACAAATTCAGTATTAAAACTGAAGCCCTATTTTTTTTCTGTACTGTTTTTGGCTGTTGTAACCATTAGTTGCACACTAACGGTAACACTGCAGCTGAGCTGGTATCTCAGCCAGAAACGTTAAACATCGTTACAAAACTGCCTGCAGCAAAAAACAATTGTGGACACATTGGCTACTCAGCACACACAATCACAAGTGCCTCAGAGGGAAGCAAACGTGAACCAATAAAAATGTTTGATTTTTTCTAGACAGGTTGGAATGTTAGTGAGTTAACACTTGTTGGAGAGGAGGAAAATCCACCTTAAAATACAAATGATATTAAAAGTGGTATTGACACCCTCCCATTGTTTGCAACTATGTTTTCAGAGCAAGTGCTTATCAAACTTCTGTCTTTATTATTGGGCAAAAACAATTATATCAAAGAGTTGAATAAATAATGCATAGAGAAATATAAACATAAAATGTGTTTGTTTAAAATAAATTAAAATATATAATTCCCAGACACAGAGAGTGATATTTGCAATGGCTTTAATGACCTGCTATCAGTCAAAGTTTAAACCAGTGGGGGACTTGAGTCAGTGGTATGGTAAAGAATAGAGCGGATAACTTCAACAGGGGGGCCACCAAATTATTGCAAATTCTTTGAAAGTTTTTCATTAAAGAAAAATACTTCACACATCTACAACGTGAGACAGGTGCGTCGGAGGGGGAATAAGTAAGTAACTCTGACACACTGTCTAACTTCTTTCTAACTAACTCTCTAACTTTTGAATGTTTTTTCGAAAAAAAGGAAAATGTCTTAACATTTACAAAAAATTATTTGCAAATATAAATCAGAAAACACATGAACGATAGGCTTACTTGCTTATGGGTAAGGTAGACATCCACAGATACAGTTAACCGTAAGGATTCACTGTGCCACATAAAAACGTGATTTATAAAATCATACCAACTTTTATTGTAATAGCTTTGTATTCTATGCACTAAAAAGGTCTGTGTAAAGGCTTTAGGCCCAGTTTAACATGCAACTTCATTTCATATAATGTATGTAGTAGGGGGTCCCTGCTGCGTCTCTTTTTCAGTTAAGAGGTCTTTGGCTTAAAAAAAAACATTGAAGACCCCTGGAATAGAGCAAAGAGACTTTTCTATTGAGGAAGCACTGACAGTGATATGTGCACTGGAGAAGATAACAGGTGATGGCTGTTGAATCTTTGATGAGCCCATGCTTGTTTCCTCCCTCAGCAGCGATACCAGATACATATCAACTACATGTGCAGTGATTGCCATTAACCAACAAGGAAGCCCACAACAAATCAAACTTCTTCTAATGTTTTATTAATTTTCAAGATGTATTGAATGTAAAGTCCTTTGAAAACCAGATTACACAGTGAACATAACTTTTCCATGCACATTTCAAACACAAATCACAGGCTTGTGTTTCATGGTGGATGTGCAAATTGCCTAAAACCAGCAGCATCATTCTTAAGGACATTCTCAAGGATATGTAATAGATATCTTTATATATTTGGGTGCTACAAACATTTATAGGGTTTGCAGTTCATATTTTTCAGTCTTCGTCTTCTTCTTTGCCCTTGCCTCTCTTGCCACCCTTGCCTGTCTTCTTGTTGTAGTAGCATTTGGCCAGGACAGACACACACCGACAAAACTCTCTGAAGTTGACCTCACCATCATGGTTTTTATCCAGCATCTCCATGGCTTCCCCGATGTCATCTGCATTGATTTGATTCTGGAGAACACATCAATTAATTAACAGAAAGGGATGCACAAAAGCACGGCTGAGTCGTTAATACAGCATATCAAATCTATTTTATGAATAACTGTGCACGTCATGTGAAGTGAGTTTGTTGATTCTCTCACTTTTAACTCAGGACTTTGTATTTCTTTCTCCAACACCTTCTTTAACTCTTCTGTGTTTAACTGGTGTTTCTTGCCATCATCATCAGCATACTCCAGAAATATATCCACAATGTTGGTAATGACTTGTTCCAGACGAGCCATTGCTGTAGCTGGAGAAAAAGTAATTAACGGGTACATTAAAGAGTCAGAAGGAAAAACTTTTAAAACATGCAGACTGTGTAGTGTCATGGGGTCGAGACACATCTTGTCAGACTAATGCTTATAGACATGAGCATATGGTGTAAAAGTCAGAGGTTCAAAATCAACACAGTAAGGGAGTTGACAAATGCTCAGAGCAGTGAATAAAACTGTAATAGACGTCATTACATTACCGTAAAGTTAATAATAATGCTCGTTGTCACACAATAATTTTGGCATTTCTGTTGCATCTTTCATTCCCAGCAACCAAATGAATTGCTTCTATTTTTCTTTCTTCCCTGCCATCACTGACATCCTGCTTTTCATCAGGACTCACCTTAAGCGCGTTCAAGTTCTCCGGGTGAAGAGAGAACACGTCTGTGTCACAAGCTGTCCTAGGTGAGACTGTTGTCAGACTGACAGCAAAGCCTCCTCTTAAAGAGGGAACACACACACACACACACACACACACACACACACACACACACACACACACACACACACACACACACACACACACACACACACACACACAAATTATTATATTATAATATTATATATTCTTACTGGCAATGATTAATGCACTGAAAATATTCAAACTGAAGAGCTGCTCAGTGTAGCCATCTGGAGAAAATTTGGGTTTTTTTCCACCCCAAAGTGGTGAGTCAAGTCACAGCAATGTGTGTGTGTGTGTGTGTGTGGGTATGGGTGTGTTTGTTTATAAGAATATGTCTGCATGTTTGCACAGAGTGTCTGGTCTATCCTGTTTGCCCCAGAGTTTTTCTCATATTCCTATTGTGTGCTGGATGTTTTTCTCTGTCAGTGTGAGTGTGTTTGTTTCAACATGTTTGACTCTGACGCAAGTCCCTGCCCATTCATCCTGCTCAACTGTTATGTAACTCAGCCACCATTTTCTTCCTCTCTTCCTCTCTGTTGCCCCCTTGTAGGTCAACCCATTCAGCGCTAGCCTGTTTTCACTTTTCCCATATTACTTTCACTTATTGAATACGATCAGTTTCTCCTTGCAGGGGAGGAAAAGAAAATAGAGACGAAGGATCATGTGTTAATTACAAAAAAGTTCATCTTTCCACACTCTGCTGGCTGGGGTATGAGTTACAGTTTCACTGGGGGTGAGGTTCTGAACCTCTGCAATCTGCACCATGAACATGAGCACTAATTAGAAAATAATAGCTTTGAACTCCCTTCTAAATATTTGTTTTAGTGTCCAGTCTCAGATGTAAATGTTTTAAAGACTTTATTTTTGAAGAGGCACCCATATTATGCTAATTTTCAGGTTCATAATTGTATTTTGAGGTTTTAGCAGAATAGGTTTACATGGTTTCATTTTCAAAAAACACCATATTTTTGTTGTACTGCACATTGCTGCAGATCCTCTTTCACCCTGTGTTTAGGTTTCTGTTTAGCTACAGAGTGAGATATCTTACTTCTATACGGTCTTTGTTGAGAGTCATGTGCGCAGTAGCTAGGTAGGATCACATCAGCTAGATAACTGTTTCTCCAACTTTGGTCAGTATAAAGCAGGATTAGCTTCTTCTAAACAAGGGCGCACTTGTGAAATACCTGCAGAACAAGGACATGGAAGTAGTTATGTATTATGTTAGTAATTATGGTGAACTAGTGTGTGTTGTAAGTTAGTGTTTTGCCATTGAGAATGAGCTAGCATGCTAGCACTAGTATGCTACAATTAGCCACCTCGGCTCGGGTAGTGACGTAGAAAACTGTGCAGATTTTGAACAGCTCACCCGGAGACTAACGGCAGAGGACATTCAGAAACCGTATCTCATTTAAAACAGCATGGATAGTTTTTTTTCCAAGTTTGTATGCGTGTGGAAGTAGGCCTACTCAAGTAGATTTTTCTGATATTTTTCGCGCGCCACACGGAGAAAAAGTATGAGAAAAGAAAAAGAGACTAGCTGTCCGGAGGATAATCAGTTGAGATTGTGTGTGTGCCTCTTTGAGAAATGTAAGTCGTATAACTGATGTTGTCAGTTCACTTAAGCCTGTTATTGGTCTATAGTTCTTGCACATTTAAAGTAAGTTAGCTAGTGATTTTGGTGGGTTCTTCACCTGTTAGCTAGGTTGCACATTGATCTTAATGAAGCATCAACAGTTTCACCAGATTTATTCATGCATGCATTTTTTTTTTTTTTTTTTTTTAACCGAACTTCAGATATGGTAATTCAATTGACAAGTGGATGGAAAGAAGTTGTCTCCGTCCATGTTTTAACAGACACACCTGGGGCGAAGTTGGAAACCAGAATCAGCTTTAAATTCCTAATTTAATCCTCAACTTTCACATCATTTCACTGGAGTTATCATTATTATTGTTTACGTTATCAATACCATATTCAATCTAAATGGATGGGAATATATCTACTGTACGCTGCATTTGACGCACGACTAAGACAACTCAACAGATTCAGCATTCTGCATTAATTCACAGCAAATCATTGCGGCTTGATAGTATGGATGGCGACATGATTAAAAAGGAAGAAAACAGAGATCTGGCAGACAAGCAGCAAGACATTCCCATCATCCTCAGCCTTATCTGAGGGAGATGTTTGAGACAGTAGGCATCAAGAAGGACTCCTGGCCAATGTGCTGGGGAACTTCTTCATTAATGTCTGTTTAGTCATTCATATTTTATCCTTTATTTTCTTTCCAGAAGCCATATTTGAGCACACACACATACATGTAGAGGGGAAGATTAAAAATAGAAACTGGATCTGGGAATTCTCACAGAATCACAACTGAATTCATATCTTGCTGCTCAGTCAGAATCTTATTAACCTGGAGTCCCAGTTTCTGTCATAATAATAATCATGTTTATTGTCCCCATGTTGCAGTAAAAAATCATACCACATGGTATTTAAAAACATTAGGACAGACAAGGCATATATGTAATGTTTTAGGCCTATTGGCAGACATCCATTTAAAATGTAGCCATTGCCATATAAAGACTGTGTTTTCCATGTCCACTGAAGTTCCTCAGCGTCTCTCTAGTAACATTTGTGTGCTCCGGGTAGCTTTGCGTAAAAAATGGTTGTCATTTGCAAGGCTACTTTTACTTTTATACTTTAAGTAAATTTCCAAGCCTGTACTTTGTTACTTTTACTTGAGTATAGAAGTTTAATCAGTACTTCCACTTTTACCAGAGTATTTTTTAATAATAGACAAATTAAAATTAAATTAAATATAATCCACGAGATAATAATTCACCACCTGTCCAAGTGAACAAAACAACAGCAAGACAAGTAAAACCACTTCTTCACATAAAAGTCATGAGTCACACAGTGATGGAAGGAATTTGCTTGACCATAAATGTAAAAATGTTTTTTTAAGGATGAGTATTGTGACATCTAGTGGTAAATTAAAGACAATACATGCCTTTTTGCTCAATACTTGTATGGGTGTATTATAAGAGTACTTGTTGAAGACAGACAAGTTGGTTAAGCTGCAACCATCACACAAGTGTGTGTGCCCAGTCAAATTAGGTCATGTTGATATATTTAATTGATATATGGTACTACTATTCAATTCAAGATCCTCTTCCATGTTGCACCACCATGTTTCTAGCAGCCAGCAATGTATTTGCCATTATTTTCTGCATCACCTGTTCAGCCTGCTTCCCTCTGGGTGGAGGTGAAGAAGCATAAAACCAGAACAAACATATTAAAAAAACAGTTTCTTTCCATGGGAACACTCAACAAACAGTACATCCAAACCATTAACTTGCCTTTATCATCCTGCAATAGTGTTACAATAATAATACACCATGTGCAATATTTTTCCTGTCCTATACTATGCTGTTTTTATGTCGTAAATTATTCTTGTTTTTAGCTATGTATTGTCTATCTTGTTTATCTTTAACGCACCTTCAGTTGTGGCACTCACAATGGGTGACAATAAAGGTTTATCTTATCTTATCTCTAGACAGGGCCTTTTGCATTTTTTATGTTGAAGTGAAAGCCGCTGTAGGTTTTCTACATGCTTGGAGAGGAAGGGTTGAGAGGAAGGGTTGAGAGGAAGGGTATTCAGTTGGTTGCCCTCTATGTGAAATTTGTGCCTGTCAATGACAATAAAAACAATTAAATTCTAAATAATTGAATTTAATTAAATCTGTAACCTTATTGCTAGATCCTTAATTTTATTGAATTGCTGTGCATTTATTCACTGTATACTAACTGCAAGCCCCGGGCAAAACTACAATGTTTACATTGACATCCCATATGTTCTGTCATTTAGATGACTGACTTGTGCAACATTTGACATGGTTTTCTGGTCAGGCTTCAGCAATAAGTCGATAGCCTCTAACTGGGACTGCCCTCAATTGTTAGCCTCTTCTTTTCAAACAGGCAATGCTCTTATGTCACTGGCAATATCATTTCCTCATCAGCTGACTGTTGTTGTGCTCCAGGGCTCCTATTCTATTATCTTGCATTCATTCCTTTGTTATTGATTCAGTTTCTGCATTCTTTAAGTTTTTGTGCAGATAACATTCACATGGTACTGTATGTCTGACAGTTATAATGGATTAAATGTTTGATTAACTTATATTTTGACTTGTCACAGCTGGAAAAGCATACAATAAAACCAATTATTGATAAACTCCATTTACCTGCTTCAAATTTCACACTCTTCTACTACTGTGTCAACACATTCACGGTTTATTGGGACTCTTCACGGCTTGGTTGGTGCACGTGGTGTTAAGTCCCTAAGGATGATGAATTTTGTATAAAAAAGTGTGTGAGATAACAGAAGAATATGCAGGTAAGTTGGAAATACAGAGAGAATGAACGATTTGGCATCCAAACTGGAGGAGGGCCAAGAGAGAAATAACACTGTCACCAAATCTTGGAATAAAGGCATGCTTGTTTTGGCACAACCCTAACTCATGACATACAGGCATGTGGAACTGCAACCAAGCAACATCTGATACCAGCACATTTTCCATATTAAACCTATTATATACTGTATAAAAACTGCTGTCAATTGAACATTCAAGGAGTATTTATGGGTGGAATGATGTTTCAGATGGAAATCAATTTTCTCTGAGGTATTTTCTGACATTGGCAGAATTCTTCTTGGTGAAAACAGTCCCATGTGTGCAAGAAACCTGTGAAACAATATGCAATCAGAAGAAAGCTTCCTTTAAGATAATTGGGAGGGGTGGGGGGTTGGGGTATTTTGTACCCAACACACTAAAAGACAATAAGACAAACAGAAGGTCAACTCTTGTTGAAGGTAGTTTTTACTTGTAAATCTGACAGACATTTGTGGTACAAACTCCTGTTACTACTAAAAAATGGAACAATTACTGTCCCTCATATTTGCCCACATCACTTCTTGCCCGTCTTCTGATTATGGAGCATGTAACACTTCTCACAGGCCATTGAGAGGCCAACGATGAGGGGAAGAAACTCTTCGAAGTCCAACTTATCATCTTTGTTCTGGTCCAAATCTTTCAATATGCAGTCCACAGTTTTGGGGTTCTTCTGGGTCTGAAAGAGCAAGTTCAGAATGCAAAGTTAAAATTGAATTAAAATTAAATTAAATTATGCACTTTGATCAAGATTCTTACTTTCAGGAAGGTAGGTAATTCCGCCTCCATTAGTTTTTTCAGTTCTTTCTTGCTTAAGGTTTTTGCATCACCGTCTTCATCGGCATAGCGGTGAAATATCTTAATCAGGGACTCCATGCAATTCTCCAACTCAGTCATGGCTGCAGAAGTGGGTGCTGAAAGGAGGAAAGACAAGTCTTGGCAAAATTCTTATGGGATATATACTTTATTTTTCTCTACACTCATCTTACAGCTAAGTTACTGTGCAGAATACTATTTTACTTAAAGACAAATTCTATTATAGTTTCCACTACCAAATAATATGGATACAGCTGCAACAAAACATTTCCCCCCTAATGCCCCACCTTTAGTAATAGTAGTCAATATGCTATACATTATGTTGGGCCATTCTGCATAATGAGTTACTTTTTGTACATTTGAGTAGGCTATATTTTGATACTAATATCCTTACATAAGTAATTATTTAATGGTTAATGTGTTTTTTTAAATGCAGGACTAGTACTGTATGTCTAGGCATTGCTACTTTTACTTAAACAAAATATCTTCTCCCATCACTGAGGCAACTTCACTTAAAACTAACATATTGTTCAGTGAGGATGTGGGTGTTGGTCCTACTGGCACTAAAAGCAAATTCTTTGGCTATTAGACATCGTTTTCTGGCAGATAAACTAAAACCCCTATCTCAAGCCTCCCACTCTCTCAGTAAGGGAAATGGTAAAATGGAAAATAGAAGGCGAGATCTCTCCTTTTCTTTTCCATTTTTACCATTTCCCTGGTTAAGTTCCAAAAAACGATATAGACCTACACAGGCATCAAAGACAAAGAACAGTAAAATAACTTAAGAGAAAAATACCAGAAGGAGGACAAGTCACTACTTGTCGTGCGTAATGCGCTAACAACGCTCAAACCCGCCCGAGAAAACATGTTGAGACCTTAAGTAAGCTGCATGTAGCCACAAACCACATAACGTAACCGAGATAAATAATCTTCATAATAATTTATCAACTTTCTGTCTAAAATCACGCAACTTATAAAAACGCGAGACAGTTAAAGCAGAGAAGTAGGTGTTAAAGTAATGAAAACAAACTTACCTGGACAAAAAAAAAGGCAGACAAGTTTGAGATTCAGTGAAGAGTGAGAAGCCTACTGGAAGTTTGGTCCAGAATTTGTAGTCCGCAGGGCAACGCCCAGTATGATGGGAGGGGAGAGACGGAGGCAGAGAAAGAGACATGAAAGAGAACAAATAACGTCAAAAGAAAACTTTCCCTGCCCAGGGTTTCCCACAAGACTCTTCTGCAAGAGATACAGAAATGAATCCATTAGTTTTAAACGTGATACTTTTTTTCAAACCGAAGATTTATTTTTTCCTTAGAGTTTTATGATGATGTCATGTCATCTTTAGACATAAATGTCCAGTTCCAACTTCCAAAATCTGTTATTCAAAGTTATTTTAATGTGAATCCTAATCAAAGAGGCAAAATCACGTAAATCAGTCGAATGACACACACATCTTATGATTCTGGAACATGCAGAGTATGGGCCAATGGTCAATATCTTTGGCAACATAATGTTTTTTTACGCTCTGGTGGCTTCTTCTGATCCAGTCTTATATTACTTGTTTCTCCTGGATATTTTTTACAAAACCCACAGCTTTATGTCTATATCTAATAATCTAAATAATAATATAAATTAAACAATCTAAAATTATATTCAATTTAATGTGTTTTTCAGGGCCTATCTGGCCAACCTACATAAAATTAATTGCTTATGACATATTAAACTTTAAAAAAAAAAGTTTATCAAAGGATTTTCTCTGTCAGGAATGCCAAGTCACACACAGCCACACCTGGAAGCTGCCTAGTACAACCACAGCATGGCCACTGGAACTGTCGGGAGTTTAAGCTTTGCCCGAGGACATCTCAGTGATTTTATGTTTTCTAACCACATCTATCCTGTCTAAACAAAGAAAATAGAGCAAATATAAAAATGTATAAAAAAAAAAATCCCTTTCTTGACATGAAAATCCATGGTAAACTAGTACTACTTACCACCCAAAAGACGCACCTTGACTAAACGAGTATAACCAGTCATTACTCAACCCTCTTTGAAGCAATGAACAGTGACGTCTACTACTAGCAACTTCACATTGTTGGATTTGTTAAGTGTCCCGTCATCAAGTCCCTGCACACATTCAGACACCTGGGTCAGTCCACAACCAGTCTACTTCTAAGGACCATGAAGCAGCAATGATTTAGTTACTTCATTAGGGGCATTTTGACCAATGTAGGTAAAAGACAAACAAGCTATGCCTTTTCCTAAATGGTATTCCAGCTTACAGTTTGAGGATAGCACCACATCTACCTTAACGACTAGACTGTACACTAAAAACTGGTTTGAAAGAAGAAAAACATTCAAAGTATTTTACAGAGTTTAATTAAAAAATGAATTAAACAAAAAATGTGCTGATGAATACAAGACACAAATGACAAAATATGCAACTACTGTGTTGCACTGGCCATCAGCACCTGGGTAATAATATATGATTTACTAGAAACAAGAGGGATCCAACAAAGTCATCAGTTCTTCCTTTTGCCTTTGCTGGCAGCCTTGGCTGGTGTTACTGCAGGAACAGCCGCTTGGTAGAGAGCAGCAGATACTTTGTTGATGTAGTACAGGGCGAAAAGGGAGAATATCAGGCTGGAATAGAAAGAAAGAAAGAAAAAGCAATAAAATAAAATGCATTTAGGGACTACTTTGAATGTGTCGTATGAAGTTAAAGTAGGTATTTGTGTTTTGCAAAGGTACTGCCACGTACCATGTGGTGACACAGACACGGTGAACCAGACCAGAGGCAAACAGGGCCAGACACAGGCACAGCAGAACTGGAAGTTGAAAGATTTAATAATACAAGTAAGGGACAGAGTCTGAATGATAAATTAAGCATCCCGTTTCTGAGATGGTATGTTAAACCACTGATTTGATCATTGACTGTGTATTTAAAAAAATTAACTCCTATTAGGAGCGGCTGGCATGGTGCTCTTTAGATATGCTTAAATAATCAAGATTCATGTTTCACTGTTAGCTGAGCCGACGCTCGACTCTGCAAATCATAGGAGAAATATCAGGCTTAACATCATGTAAGCATAAAAGACACAATGTGGACCGACAGCATGAGTTTGATTTCAGTGCTGTCACTACTTACTCTCTGGGAATATCTTGGCTTGAAATCCCTTCCCGAAAATCATATTTTCTAGATTATTAAATGCCTGTGAACAAAGTTAAGGATGAACACTCCACGGTGGCATCTGTACATTTACATGCACACAGGAAACTAGGTAATCAGAGAAGTCAGGTAAGGCAGAAAATGGAATGCACTATTTTGTTGGGGAACGTGTACACAAAAGACTATTGCGTGGGATGTCATTAACAAAAAGCTATTTTAAACAAAACATCAAATACCAAAGAATCTTGTAGTATAATGATTAGCAACAAGGATTGAAGCAGTTCAATAGGATACAGTGAGGGAGCAGATGAAGAGGACTGAGCCCAGGAAACCTCCCAGGATGGTAAGCCACTCAGTGGATCCCAGCTGCTTACTGAACATCTGCATTCCAGCAAATACCAGCACAGACAGCAGACTGGACAGCACTAGAGAGGTGCCCGTGTTCACCGCTGCGAGGCAAAGAGAGCGTTCTATTATAGAATTCAAACACAGATGCAAAATCCTTCACAAACACCATGCATCTCATTAAAAAATCAAATTGACATTTATGTAATAGTATGGTGCAACAGTTTTGGGAACAAATCACTTCAGCTGTAACTAAACGGTTTTCCTCTGCTTGACCTCAGAAATAAAAACATTTAATATCAACACACTTATAGGACATAAACAGGGCCACCGAAGTACGCCTGCATTAATTGTTAACATAGATCGTTTCATCTAACAATAAGACATCTGATAAGATATTTCAAGAGAGCAGCTGCAGTAAAGACTCTGCTGATTGCTTCATCATTAAAGTCGCAACATTTGTTGTGTTTGATTGCTAGCTTGTAGCTACACTAGTAATCATTTCAAAAACGTTTTAGCCATCTGTGATTGTTAGATCGGGGAGTGACAGTGAGAAACCTAACGCCACGTCAGTGTTCGTTCATAAACGTTTCCGTCCACTTGCTGTTAGCATTAAGCTAAACAACCGGCATTAGCAGCAAATTTATCCGATTAATGTAACTCTAAATATAAACAGTGTAATAAAATGAATGTCCTTGCTATTTTAGAATAGTGCATAACGTTATAGTAAAACATTGCTGCTGGACTGCCATCAGTCATTTAGCTACTTCTAAACGTTAACTAGCTAGCTAGCTAGCTAGCCAGCTAGTTTACAGGACCAGGCGCTACTTTATTACAACGTCTAACATTATGCAAATACAAACGCACTTGGTAAGTTTACGAAAATGATAAATTAATCGTGCAATACATACCCATGGTTCTATATTAAGTCAGAGTTCCCGTAGTGAAACAGAGAGGAATTAGCTTTAACTTGGCAACTTATTGTGTCCAGGCTCTAAAAACCTCACCACCCGGTCCAAATGACAGGTAGGACCAGTGGGCGGAGTCTTGAATGGAGGAAAAGATGTTGCCTACGCTTTAACTGTCTGTTGGGTATACCTAATACAGCCATGATTGTGCTGGTTAGATTGACATTTTTTTGTCTAATAAACCGCTGGGTCATAAGTCATGATGAATATGTCTTATGTTTCAGTTATACATACATTCATTTTAATTTATATAAGTACAAATTCATTGATGAAAGACTTATTTCATGACAAATCTGAACTGTTGAAACCATTGTAAGAGTATTGCTATATTCATTAAATGTTTTTGTGTTTTTATAACTGTTCTACGATTCCTAAATCTAATGTTACATTTTCACGGTTTTACCTACTGTATTTACCCTTACACTACAATTTTGTAACCCTTGTTTTTTGTTTTTTTACATTGGATTAAGACCTTGGTTGTGGTGGGTCTGCTAATCTGGATGGGGGAGGCATTATTTGTACACATTACGCACTGTGAAAAAGAAGTGCCTAGGAGGCAAAAAAAACAAGACTTGAGTGCCAAAGGAGTTCAGAGCAAAAAGAAGACAACCATCAACAGTTCCAGAAAGAATTTGTACAAATGTATTTTGGATTACAATAGCATTCTAAGACTTTCCATGGAAATGACAAATAGACTGAGAACAGAACACATTGAAGTTTACTGCCACATTAGCACTTATTTCCACAAAGTCACTGCCTAATCTAAATCTATTTAATTCAAAATGTATAAAAATATATTTAAAAAAACAATACGGACAGAGAGCAGCTTGTATATCCTTTTGATGTTTGTTGGTGCAGCGTGTGCACAGTTAAACAATGTTTTTAGTTAATTCCTCTGCACATTATTAATGAATCACAGACCTTCTGTAGCTACAGTATTTGTCGATACAGTGTGAAAGAGGTCCACGTCCACACTCATTTGGAGCATTTCAGATCAGGACTGTCTTTCACAATGGCTTCTTCTTTAGTCCAAAAACAGCTATAAACAGAAGAATCTCCACAAAAGCAGGTAGCACACTGGAGACGGAGACAGACAGAGATAGAAATGTAGAGACAACCATGGAGGACAGTGACACACATGGATTCATACTTTATACTTAGTGATACTTCATTGTTTATAGACTCTCACTTTGGTCTCTGAAAGCTAATACATGCATACACATCAACATAGTCAGACAAGCACACCTACCTGCAGGCGGCAAAAATAACCCAATATGTCCAGCATTCCCACTTCTCAAACACAAAGAAAGACAAGGATACA
Organism: Percina caprodes; assembly: GCA_013375575.1. Taxonomy (NCBI): domain Eukaryota; kingdom Metazoa; phylum Chordata; class Actinopteri; order Perciformes; family Percidae; genus Percina; species Percina caprodes. The sequence continues at coordinate 2,698,629 of JABXJD010000040.1, forward strand.
GATGCGCTGCAGTGGACAGCCAGTGCTGGGTGTAATATCCGTCAGGGAAAAAAAATGCTTTTGGAAAAATGTAAACAATATTAAGTATACATAAACTAACCTGCAAATGGCAAGGATCCACCAGTAGATGTCGCACTCCCACTGCTCAAATAGAAAGAAAAGCAGAGCAACTGAGGCACTGGCATGGACTCCTGTTGCTATAGTAGGCAAAGAGGCGAATACACAGGAGTTTGGAGTCATGGAATTGTAACAGATTACTAGAATGACTTTAAAAATCATTTACCTCTTTTCATACTTTATATGTATAGAGATATTTAATTTGACACCAATTTTCTGGCTCTATTCTAAAAAAAATAAATCCCATCACCCATTCTTTGTCCAAGAGTAGGGCTGGGCAATATGGAGGAAATCAAGTATCACAATATTTTTGACCAATTACCTCGATATCGATACTGCAACAACATTGTTGACTATTGGTGCTTTCATAAAATATTTAATCGTCAGTAATGTGGATATAATGACTACGTGGGTAAAGGAAAACAATAGAACAGTTACTACAGTCTGGTAAGTTTAGAAAATGAACTTTACTGTAATGCAGCCTTTAAAACCAGGAAAAGACAACAATTATGCCATATTACGATATCCAAAATCTAAGACGATATCTAGTCTCATTTCACAATATCGACATAATATCAATATATTGCCCAGCAATACCAGGAGGCAGAAGTCATCACACTTGCTGGTCTCATCTCATGTCTTACACTTTTTCTGCAAAAGAGCACCATATCAACATCTCAGTTGGCTTTGTTGGAAGTGAAGTCAGACAGGAAACAAAGGGGGAGAGAGGGATATAACAAGCATCAAAGGTCCCAGGTTGAAATTAACATATATCAATTATATCATCTTCATATATCAATCATCATTAATGACTGATACAGTATCAATGTAAAGGATACACAGAAGACCTTGGCTGCAGTTGAACATGGACACTCCTGAGAAGAACCCAGCCAATTCTATAGCAAACAGACCCAGGGTGACTGCCAATGCCACCACCAACCTGAGACAGAGAGACATATTAGAGTGTGTGCAGGCCTGTGTGTCAAGTTATTTATTACTTTGTGTAAGTGTACGTTTGTCAAATGGTTCTCACTTCCGGTCTTCATCGTCATACTGCTCTTGCGTGAAATCCAAAGGCAAGCAAGCCTTTACGTTGTTGTCCTGTAAAACAAACATTTGAAACAGCTTATTATGAACTACGTAAGTGGTTACAAAAAAATCTTAAAACGCCCTAACGATTCATCTTAATGTGTCACGATAGATTTCTTACCCTCGACCAAAAGATCGTGATGACGATGACAAGGTGAGCTGTGATAGTCAAGAACCGTGCAGGTACGAGGCTGCTGACAGCCGACATGGTGAGTAACGCTACCTAATTACTTAATCAGACAACGAGTTTACTAAAATAGAATGCGCAAACATATACAATGTTACTGCAATTTAGGCTAGCGTATTGTGCTCTCCTAATGTAAGCACTTAGCTAGCTGCAGTCTGACCATTAGGCTAACTAAACCAAGGTGAACAAAACACTGCGCTACGTTAAACGCAGAACATGCGAACATATCGCTACAACTAATATTTAAATCAGCATATATTACTACCAACACAACCAACTAACCTAGCCACAGATAAAAATGTCCACGCTCGACTTGCGCCTTCGGACGGTTGCTACAACAACCGACATCATCAATTGAAGTCAGTGCATTCTTAATTACAGTCCGGTTTCACCAACGACCAATATCCAAAGGTTCCGGGCGCAGACAACAATTGAGAGAGGACTGTTCGTGTTTTCTTACAAAACACTGCCGTCTAACGGTACGACAAAAACTGGGCCATAACAATGTGGTATATGGACATGTAAGGAGGCACTAATCTCCGAAATTAACAACCAGGAGGTTTATTTTTTTAACAAACTGAGCTGCGGTTTATCTAGACTGTCAGAACGAAACTGGAGCGATACGTTTGAAAAATATTTTAGTTTTGCAAAAAACGAAAAGGTTATTATAGGAATATTATGGTGAAATATGCATTTAAATAAAATGCCTATAGGCTAACAAAACACTTCCAAGACCTCATTTAAAACGTTAATCATTCCTAGGCAATGCGGGGATACCAGACCTTTCCAAATACCCCCTCCCATCCTATTTCTACACCGAGTCGATCTCTGCTTTTGAGACAGCCAGCACATAATCAGAGTGTGCGCAACAGCACACACCGAGCACAGAAAATCACCTACAGCAAAAGGGTCGCCTTTCCGTCGGTACGACTGATCCAAGAATAACCTCGCATGGACGCTGGCATTGTGGAGGCATGGCAGAAGCGGAGTTACAAACCTTTACCTCTATAATGGACGCGTTGGTTCGCATCAGTGTAAGTATGACGCTCATTTTTATTACGCTATTTATTTCAACCACGTGTGCTTATTTTAAAAAAGACATCATTATCATCTTTTGTCCTCTACCTTCATGTATACTAACACAATTGAACACAACAATATTTCCTCCCGAAGTGTCTGTGCTGATGAAATGCGAGGCATTTCTTATGTTAGAGCACTATTTTGGCATCAAAGATAGGTTTGCTTTTGGGGTACGTAACGCTCTAGCACTCTGGGTGGAAACATAAAAGCAAGGCCACAAATAACATATACACAAACGTTGTAGCAGATAAAGCAGTGGATGTTTGGTAATTATAATCAACAAAATATGTTGGCTAGCTTTAAATGCTTACAGGCCGCATCGGAGAAGGCAGAGCTGATGCGCGTTGTCATAGAAACGGGATGCTGCGATTAGCTTTAGTAGCTGTAACACCGGAATAAAGCCTCCACAACCAGTAACACTTTAAAACCGAAAGTTATATTTATTTTATTGATTTAAACATTTTCCCTTGGATAGGATAAGTGTCATACTTGGTTACCAAACCATGGTATCCAGAGCTTAGTTAATTCTACATCTGAAGTGTTCAAAGGTAAGATGAAGCTAGCAGACTCCATTCACATTAAGGGCTAACATCTGAAGTTAGGGAAAGGTATTTATCCACCTCATTTGCCCTACCTGTGCTCTGTATATCCAATATCAGCCTACATAACCAGTGTCTGCTACAGCTCATTCTTGTATATGAGATGTGTAGGAGTCAAGACTCTTGACTCCTACACATCTCATATTTTTTTCCCAGGTCACAGGAGGTGCAGGATGTAAAGAGCAGTGAATTCTTTATTTACTTTAGTGACTCAGCCTTTATTGAATCTTACTCCATACTCAGTTGAATCAGTTGAGTTGTTGAACCTCTTCTCTCCAGTCCAACATGAAGAGTATGGAACAGGAGCTGCGTTGCCCGGTGTGTGATGAGATGGTGAAGCAGCCCATCCTTCTGCCATGCCAGCACAGTGTGTGTCTGCTGTGTGCTGCTGAGGTGTTGGTACAAAGAGGTTATCCTCCTCCAGACCTCCCTCCAGAGCCCAACTCACCGGCCTCCACACCCAACACTCGCTCCCCACGACAGGCACGAAAACCTACACCCAGGACCCCTGACCGCCTGGAACGGGTCCTCAGAACAGGTGGGGAAAGGATGTGGAGATTATGTGTGTGTGTGTGTGTGTTGGTACAGCTGATGAGTATTTTAAGTGGCGTAGCAATACACTTTGAAAATGAAATTGAATGATCGCAGCATTAACTTCATGGTGCAAAGATGATGGCGTGAAATGACACCAATGTCCTGTCAGTATCTGAGTTTCATAGGTAATGTAGCTGACACATGTGTCCTGCTGTGCATCCAGGGCTTTATGCATTCATCTCATGATTTATTTAAGTGCACGTAGAGCAAAGGCCACAGAGGCAGAGAGAGTCAAGGGGTCAGAAAAGACAGTAAGCATCTGTCGAGCAGGTGTGTTTGTGTGTGTGTGTGTGTGTGTGTGTGTGTGTAGCTAATAGTGTTTCCTCCATAGTGAACTTACCATTAATTATCACTGTGCTGTTTATATATATATATATATATATATATATATATATATATATATATATATATATATATATATATATATATATATATATATATATATATATGTATGTATATATATATATATATATATATATATATATATATATATATATATATATATATATATATATATATATATATATATATATAATGACTACATACTGTATATGTGTGAGGGACTACTAAGAGGTCTTTTTTTCCTCTATATCTTCCATGTCTCCTTGTCCTTCATCTTCCCTCCTCTACACCTGCATCCTACTCCCAGTGTGCGGGACATACCCAGGGCGGAGGCGGAAGGACGCAGCCCCTCCCCCCATGTTGTTCCCGTGTTCTTCCTGTCAGCAGGATGTGGAGCTTGGAGAGAAAGGTCTGACAGACTGCCTCCGCAACCTCACACTGGAACGTATTGTGGAGAGGTATAACTATGTGCAAACACTATAGATACAGTTTATACTGTATTAGCCACAGGTACAGTCAGGTGTAGTCTGAGCTGATGCTGCATGCACAAACATGACTTGTGGTGTGTTATGTTAACTAATTAACAGAAATCGTAAAGAAAGCAATCATGGGTTCAGAAGAAAAACATTTTGTTTTTACCAGTGAAGGCAATGAAGAAAGGCAGAAAATGAAGGGCTTAGTCAATACTGCTTTATAAATGAGACAGAAAATCATTCGCTGGAAGGAGTTTCAATAATGAATCTTTCCTTTATTCCTGATTTAAGGCTAACCCTAAGAGCAGATTGCAGGGACAGCTAAAAAACTGCAGTGTACATGGTTCAATTTACCCAAAGTTATGTTGTGGAAGTACTTCTCATCCTCCTTCAATGTTAATTATCCTCTTCTCTTATCAGTTCAAATAGTGAAGATCAAAGTGAGAGGAGCAGCTTTGGTAAAAAGGGTTCAGAGATGGGGAAAGCGAGTTATTGGGATTTGCATTTTCCCAGTTTCACACGCAGCAGTTTGATGAGTGCAGGTACTCCTCCCCCCTCCAGACAGTGGTTGTGTTGGTCAGGAAAGTGTGACGGTGCATGTTTTACTGCGCAGGATGCATTAACAAGGCAGCTGCTGGTGATGTATCCAGGCCAGGCTGTAAAATAGTCCTAAGTACTTAAAAGAAAACAGGGCAAACTCATGTGCTCAATCTTCCTTCTGTTGACTTTTAAGGACTCATTCTTTCTTGCTAAACTATTTTTTCTGCTCCAGAATTGCTTTAGCCCTGGCCTTATCTCCTTGTACCCTGTGTGCCCTTTAGGTACAGGCACACAGTAAGTCTGGGCAGTGTAGCCATCATGTGTGGTTTCTGTAAGCCTCCTCAGTCTCTGGAGGCCACTAAGGGGTGCGCTGACTGCAAGTCCAACTTCTGCAACGAGTGTTTCAAACTCTACCACCCCTGGGGAACCCCTCGAGCTCAGCACGAGCACATTCTACCTACCAACAACTTTCGGCCAAAGGTTAGTCTGTTTTTGGGTTAGGTGCCTCGTGTACAGTTGCTTTTCTTCTATTGTCATTGTGCTGTAATCCTCTTTTGAGCTTCAGGTCCTAACATGCACAGAGCATGAGCAGGAGAGACTGCAGTGGTACTGCCGGAACTGCCAGAGGTTACTGTGCCCACTTTGTAAGCTTCGTCGTGTCCACCATGGACACAAAGTGTTGCCTATAGCACAGGCCTACCAGGCCCTTAAGGTGAGTCTGTTTCCACTGTGTTAAGATGCAGATGTTAGCAGCCTTGAAATGTTAACGTTTGTTTTGGTCTTACAGGATAAGGTTAACAAGGAAGTCAACTTTATCCTGGCCAACCAGGAAACAATACAGATTCAAATCACTCAACTGGAAGCTGCCAACAAACAGATGGAGGTGAACTATCCTTTCTCTGCTTTGTCAAAGTATGTCAGAGCTGTCACCTTATACTGTGACTTTGTACAGTATTTGTTAGAGGCTCTGCTACAATATTTCATTGGGTTCAGTGGAAATGACTATCCCACGTGACTACTCGCAAGGATTCCTCTATCAAGATATCAACACTCTGCTTTTGTCTACACAACTACATGTATAGGTAGCGTCAAATGTTATATATACAGGCTAACATGCTGGCTAGGAAGTTCTCCTGGTGTTGTGATACTGTCAAGATAAACATTTTTAAAGCACATTGTACTGCTTTTTACACTGCCCCCTTGTGGGTCAAGTTCAAAAAGGCAAGCTTCAATAAGCTGCGGGTCACTTATGATTGTTTGCGCATTCTACTCAGGAAACCTAGGTGGTGTAGTGCAAGTGAATTGTTCTGTCAAGCAGGAGTTATTACATTCTCTGTTTACTGAGGAATCAGATGTATAAATTAATTGGTCGCCTGAATTCTTCTTGTAACTCTGTCATTTCACATCTGATTGACCTGAGGTTGAGTGCTTTGCGATATCAGTCACCCTTATGGGATTATTGGTATAGCTGTCTTGTTTAATTGGTGTCTGTCTTGTGTATCTGTATCTTTTTTGTTGTTGTTGTTGTTTTTATGGACCGTGAGTCTAATAATAAAGGCTATCTATCAATCATTCATTTTCTTTTGTGTAACAGGCTGAAAGCACTATGTTTTTTACACCGACCACCAACACCCTGTAGTTTCATGGTTGTTATTGTTTCAGAACAATAGGAATCATTCCCCAGCCTAACCTGCCACTTTACTTTAACTACAGCTGCAACAAAAGGAACATGTTGTATTGGTGAGCTCTTTAGAGGCATGGGGCTCTAGTGCAATGACACACTTCCGTGTTGGTAATAGCTAAGACATGTCTCTGTGTTTGTCATTCCTAATCTGTCATTGTTTGTTTACTCAGCAGCAACACTTTCTCCCCACTCTGTCTCTCTCCAGGCGAACAGCGCAGTGGCTCTGCATCAGCTGACCCACTGTATCCGAGAGCTTGGAGCAGCTGTAGCGGAGCGTCAGGGGGCTTTGGCTCTGGCTCTGGAGGGATCCCGCAGCAGGAGGGAGGATGCCCTGTCAGCTCAGGTCTCAGAGAGACAAGGCCTGCTGGAGCATGCAGGCCTGATGGCCTACACACAGGAGCTGCTCAAGGAGACCGATCCACCCTGCTTCGTACAGGCTGCCAGAGTCACCCACAGCAGGTAATACACACTTAATCAGCTGAATCTTAAATTTAGAAAGAATTACAAGATTAGATTTTGCTTTCTGACATGTATTTTTTTCTGTCTCTCTCTCTCTTCAGGCTGGTGAAGGCGATAGAAAACCTCCAGTGTTTCTCTCTCTCTGCCGATCCCTCTTTCAGACACTTTCACTTAGACACATCCAAAGAGGTCAAGCTCATCCACAGCTTGGAGTTCATACGTGGTAGGCTCCTATGTTTCTGTGATATGAACCATGTAAAAGTGAAATTATGCTTATTACGGTAAACTAATGTAACCTGCATCTGTTGCTTTGTCTCCTCCACAGCCCCACTGGCTCCAGTCATTGACACTCAGAAGACACTTGCTTATGACGAGCTGTTTTTGTGCTGGCGCCTCCCTCAGGACTCTGCCCCAGCTTGGCACTTCTCTGTTGAATACCAGCGACGAGCAGGAGGGGCTGCAGCTACATGGGGCGGCACCAGATCCCCTAATGCTGCAACAGCATGGCTGCGTCTGGATGAAGTGAGAGGGACCAATGCTGTGATTGATCGACTACAGATAGACAGCGTGTACGTGCTCAGGGTGAGAGGCTGCAACAAGGCCGGGTTTGGAGAGTACAGTGAAGACGTGTACCTCCACACCCCACCAGCACCTGGTGAGATATGGACATCTATTATTTTACATGATCAATTTCTTTATTTTGACATTTTATTCACTACAAAGAAACAAACATCTTTCCATTCGTCTATAAACAAATGAGGCAATTCCTTGTTTTCAATGCAGCTTTGCTGAATTCATAACAAAGAAATGTACTGTAAATAGCTTTGAGAATAAGTAATATGCCTCGAGATTGTATTTAAAAAAAATCAAAATTCAGAAAACAAGTTGGTAGCATTGATAACAAAGAAAAAACTGTTGGCACATTCAATGTTCAAGTTGGATGTTTTCCGGTATTGGTGTAATTTCTTCAATTGCTTGACTAATATTGATTTTTAATTTCTCTCATCCCTTTATTTCCTCTATTCCCACTTTATTTTTTAATTTAGCTTCTGCACCAAACCTTCCTTTTTTTATTCCACATTCCAGTTTCATCCCAGTCAGACTCTTTCCACTTGTGTCTTTCTTGCTACAGGTCTGTACTGCACTTGATAAAAAAAATGTATTGGTCCAATATATTGTCCATTGTTCCCTTTTGCTGATAATCTACATAGTCATTCCTTCACAAAACCGGATCAAAGGAAACAATATGTAGATAGAGTGATTGTTAACTTTACCACTTCCTCCTTTACCTTTTCCTCTTGAACACACTTTTTCTCTTGATCTGGCTCTTGTTATGTGTTCTTGTCCCACGCTTCTTTAGCTCTTTTATTCCATTATGCCACTAACCCTGCCTCCCTCCTGGGTCCTTTCTGTTACCTTCCTTGCCATCTCTCTCCCTCTTCACCCCTCTTTTCCTTCCTGGTATGCCTCTTTTTCCCATCCTCTCAGTGCTGAGTTTCTCTTTGGACTCACGCTGGGGGTTGCACGCTGACAGGCTGGCATTGGGTAGAGGCCAAACCTATGCGCGCAGTGTGCCAGGCCTCTCCCTCCTGCAGGCTGCCAATCGCACACTCACTTCCTGCCACTTAACTTCTGACCTGCTGGTGGCCGACTTGTCTGTCACTCAAGGCAGACACTACTGGGCATGCTCTGTGGAACCTGGCTCCTACCTGGTAAAGGTGAGAGGGATGATTGTTGGTCAGTTGGTTTAGTATTATAATGCATTGTATATATGGAATCAGCTTTACTTTACTTCACTCAAATTGGATGTGACGAAAGAATTCTGTCTTTCTGATTCTCTGTCTTGCAGGTGGGAGTAGGGCAGGAGGCTAAGCTACAAGAGTGGTTTCATCTCCCTCAGGATATGGCCAGCCCTCGGTAACTAAATCACACTCTCTTAATTATAGACTAATAAATGATAACATAAGACCAGTTTTTGTTTCTTATGACAACAAGTATAATGCACTGAACCACAAATGCTGATATGTATGGAATTGACCTCTTTCCACTGATTGAAAGAGCTAAGTAAATATTTGATTGTTTTGAGTGTCTCATGACTACATGATCTGTAATGTCATAATCATGCACACTCATAGTCTTCGCACACTAAATTTACAGTATGTAGTACCTTAAGAGCTCCAGCAGAGGGTTCCAACAGAGCTGTGGTTAGCTGTTCCAAACCTTCATTCACAGCGCTGTGGAGGAGGGTCTGGGGAGTCAACACAGCATTCCAGGATGGGAGGGAATTAATACTATGGTTTATTAGCATTTCTTTAAACCAATCAGAATAGTCTCTTCTGTTCTGCTTATCCTTAGTTTTTATATATATATATATATATATATATATATATCTGTTTCTACTCTGTAAAGCGACTTTGAGCTTGGGAAAAGCGCTATATAAATTCAATTTATTATTATTATTATTATTAGTCTTGGGCAGTGCTAAGCGCCAACCGGAGCCACGGTGCCACCGCAAAATAACCGGAAGGAAGGAACTCGTTTTGGTGGAACGTGTATGTTTAAAGGTTGTTTTAGTTGTGCAATAGAAAACTCAGATTACACAGATAGTCTAGTTAGCTGTCTGGATTTACCATGCAGAGATCTGAGGAGCAGGTAAACCATAATCCACCGGAGTATAAAATGCCAACAAAAAGAAAGTGGAAGGTGCCAGGTCAATCCTAAAACAGACATCAGATGGAATTTCCGGCAGAACGAGAGCAATCCTGGATATGGAATGTTGTAGCAATAGACTAGGAGTAAGGTCACATTTTGCATGTTGTTAGAGGACAGACGGACAGACTGCTGTTTTCCATATAGCTTTGAGTGGTTTCTTTGCAGTTGCAAAAATCTCCTTCTGTATTCAAGCTTTTTTGACATTAGTTAGATTTTCCTCCTTTGCTAAGTTTTTCTTTTGCTCAGCCTAATCTTCTCCTTCCCTCTGCCTCCCCCCAGCTGCGACCCAGACAGTGGCCATGACAGTGGGGCAGAGGACGGCCAGGACTCTCCTCCCTTCTGCTTCCTCACAATGGGCATGGGCAAGATCCTGCTTCCTCAAGGACATGGTCACACTCAGAGCCAGGGGGACAGCCATAGCAACGGGGGAGTGCACTCCCATGGTAGCAGCCATAGCAACCTGCCTCACCCTCATACGACTCCTCTGCCACCCCGACTGGGAGTCTGTCTGGACTGTGACAAAGGACGTGTCACCTTTTATGATGCCCACTCGTTGCGGATCCTGTGGGAGGGACACATGGACTGTTCAGCTCCAGTGTGTCCGGCCTTCTGCTTCATCGGCGGAGGGGCCCTGCAGCTGCAGGACCTTGTAGCCAATCGAAACATCGAGGAGCCGCCGCCACGGAGGGTAACTATCCAAACACGTGCAACAAATCTCAGCAAATAAATTGTGGTGGGACAGGAGTTTAAGGGCACAGTTCACTCAGCAATCAAAGTTTTAAAGGTGGTTTATATTAAATGTGAGTTGATAATGAATTGCCTTGATCCTATGAAACTTTGATACTTGATTGAACTGTCACTGCTGGGTTACATTTTTCCTCTCAATATGATTGTTGAGAACTGAATATAAATATCTGATTTTTTATTTATACTTGGCCTGAATATTAAATCTTTCTTTTGGCTATTTTTGTTGTTGCTTTTTATCTTTTTAATTTTGCAATAATATAAAGATGGCTTAAGTAATTTTAGACTATGCAGAATTCTGAGTAAAACACCTTATAACAGATAAATCTGTGTGCAATGTAAGTAAAAATCTGCCGTCCTTTTACACAACAAAAGTTGCATGCAAGTGTGACTAGGATTCATGAATTACATATATGCAGATAACTGACTGTCACTGCGTAAAGCACCTCAGTACGTACTGTATGTCTAATTTTATACTGCATCTTCATTTTTTTATGTAGCCTCAACAATGTGTATATAATTCAGACTTGAATGTTCTCCGGTTGTTGAATTCTTAAGTTCTGAATGCTCATGTCAGGATGACGTGTCTTGGTGTCTAAACAGTCCACGGTGGTATTTTATATAGTCGCTGTTTTGCATTTCAAAAAGGACTTGTGTGGCATTTCAGCTGGGTAAACACGCTCACAGTTGCCTCAATGTTTTCAGAAAAGATATTAAAGTAAAAAAAGGTTCTGCAGAATAATGCTGACTTCATAATGTGAATACATGGAAATGCAGAAATGCAGATGGCCTACTTGTCCAGTTTTAAAGCGTGGTGTTTGAGTGATATTAATGATGATATGTGATGTTAAAGAAAGTGGATGGCTGAAGTAAGCCAATGACAAGAGGTCTATTTTATATGCTCTTGTTGACTTTTTTTTTAATAGATTTTGTTTTTGCTACTGCAACTGACAGTAGCTCATTTACTTATTGACTAAGCTGATTCAATGTTATGTTTGGGGAATGTAAGAGCCCAGTCTTGTATCATTTCAGTGCAAGAGATATTGTAATACTTTCAAATCTGTCTACGACTGTATTTTGATATATAATATGATTTTTAGGTGTGTATGTATGTGTATGTGAACTCTGGCTGTGACTTTAATGCTCTGTGTGTGTGTGTGTGTGTGTGTGTGTGTGTGTGTGTGTGTCCTGTCTTTAATGACGTGTCTAGACTCTACTTGTGTTACAGCACAGCACTTGAATGACTTTAGACTGTAGCATCAGAATCTCTTCGTTTAGATTTCACCTTGGCTGGCAGAATGTTTCTATCATGTCATGAGAAAATAAATGACTGATAACTTTAACATGGAGTCACTCTGTCAAATAATACCCAGTAAAGGCTGTGATGTCTTTCCCCTGATGTTGAAAACAATAGCTATCCCCTCTTCTGAATAATATCACTTATATTTTGCAATTAAGTCAGAAACCTTTTCATTAGTGCATGTATTCCTGTTTTATATGTCTGACAGGCTTTTAACTTGATTCACAAAGGACTCTCTTGGCTTTTATTGTCATTGTCGCCTGTGATTTTACCACCCTACAGCCAAAATGATAAATATGTTTTAATCAAATGCAACGGTCAGCTACAAAGTTCTCACATTTTGATTGATTGTAAACAACAATGTTCTAGATAGGATGAATGAAAACAGACTCTCCTTGTTTAAATGTCATGGAAACACTCTCTCTGAGTGCGTGGGGCACGTTTTCACTCGAGTGTGCCAGAGCTGCATGAACAGGTAAAGTGGATTGTTTGTGCCACAGGGTTTAAAATAATCAACCTATTTTGTACAGAGCCAAGACACACCTTACAATACCATATACAGAAGGACAGAAACAGAAAGAGGCAGGCTAAGAGCACAATAGCTATATTATGTGAGCAGAAGACAAGGCGAGAGAAGGGGTAGGGGGTTGGTTCAGTATGTGAGCCAGTTGAACTGGTAGTAGTAGAACATTGTTTTAAGAAGGCTATTATCACCCAGACTGTGACAAATAGTGACAAAGGTAAAGGAGTTTACATATTGCGTAACACCAAAATGGTTGTGCATTTGTCTTTGTCTTTTGACATCAACACAGAGCTGTTGCAATCATACCCAATGTTGGAGCTCTCTGTGTTACCCGTCTGCTGCTGGAGCATGCAATAATAATACTTTACCATTAGGGGGCGACATTGTTTGTACTTTGTTGATTTCCTGTGTCTTCTGTAAAAAAGGTTAGTCAGCAACAGGTGCATCATGTGTCAACACTGACTTGTCTGGTCACAAATCTGTGATGACAGGTCAGATATAAGTTAAGCTTTTATTTGGTTCCTCTTAAGTCAAACTTTGTGCTATATATTGTGTTACACAATATATATAGCCTCCCCCTCAACTTTAATTATAGTGTACACAGGCTACAGGTATCTCAGTTTCAGTTTTCAGTCACTGGTGTGTCGCATATGAATTACACTTTATATTATATTATATCATTATAATTAGCTACTACTAGTTAATGCATTTTCACCACACACATACAAACAGTGACAAAATACAGAGAGAGAAACCTCCTACAGAACCAACTACATTAACCCCACATTGGTTCCCACTATTACTATTAACACAAATTTTAAATCAAGATGTGCCATTGAAAAAAAACATTTTACTAAGGTGTTATCTCTAGTCCTAATTCCACATACTTGGGGCTCTGGTGGTTGTTTTATTTCTAAGCTACAGCTCAGTTTAGTTTACACTTGTTTACCCAACAGAACTCCTCCCCACAAAAGTTAAGCCGTGTTTGTCTGTGTGTTTGCACGCAACATATTTTTGTAGTGAAGCATGTTCTTGTAAGATGATTTAATGTAGGAGTATGTATCAGTTGTCAGAGGATAAGACGAATAAGCAACTAAACTACAGTATGTAACAATAATGAGGAAAACCTTAGAATCTCAATGAATACAGATGACAATGAAATAAAATATATTTCACTTATGCTGTCCCTCAAATATTTCATGTCCAGCTTATTTTTATGAAACCTGTTTTTATGAAACCTGTTGTTTATTCTGAGTAACCTAAATAAAACTTTGTTTCATGTGTTGGAGTTGACAGAAGCAAACATGCTGAGAGCCATGCAGAATAAGTTCCACACGCAATGAGATGTAGCAAACTTTCAAATGTGCATACAGTGCAGGAAGCTGCAGAAATGTTTGCTAATGCAAGCACAGACTCCCAGTCCCCTGAACAGCTGTGTCTCCTGTCTTTCCTCAGCACCTCTGCACATCACAGCGGATGTATATGTCCTAGGCACGCATGCACGCACACGCACACGCACACGCACACGCACACAAACCTTTCTGCCAACATTTTATCTACCGAGTAACTTTACATGTTCCAACTATGGTCTATTCTTTTTTTTGTCTGTAAAAGTGTCAAACAAAATTGACGCCCGCTGCTTGCAGAGGTTTGTGAACATCAACAAGAAACACTGCACTGAAATCTACACTGAAATCTACACACACACCCATGCAATCAAATCCAAATCCAATTTACATGGTTGCCATTCAAACCACTTCCATGTACACACAAATCCACTGCATGTGTGTGTTCTGGATGGATGCCAAAGTGAAAAAGCATGATCAGACAGGACCAAATACTCCTCACGCTCTGTGAGTATTTATGTGTGTGTGTCATTTTTAGACTAGAAAAACATTAACTCTCCATTAAGTCCTTAACTGTACTGCACCACCTGTCTGGCTTGATCTTTTATGTATTCTTCACAACGATAGCCTGCTTTGTGGCTGTATTTAGTATGCTAAGTATTAGAAATGATTTGTAGAACATCACCAAGAATAAGTTTTAGTTTAATGCAAATGTATTCAATTGCAAATGTATTCATCTTTAAAGGCCAGTAAAATTAAAATGTGTGCTTGACACATGCAATGCTGTTGTTGGGCCCAGTGTGTCAAACACAGTCGCAGAATACAATACCTGACAAAAGATTTATATCAAAGGTGAAATGTGTATGTTCATTGGTGCTGACAGTGTTTTGGTCCATAGGCTGTTTTCTGACAGCTTAATGACTAGCTGCCCACATACATATCACTACACTCACTGTTCCTATTCTGAAGGGCGGCAGAAGCAAAAGGAGGAAGAAGAGGAAGGAGGAATCTGGGAGACTGATGAGACAGGACATACTGAACCACACAATACAGCCCTTAGGACACACTGGAGGGTTGTGTGTAAATTTATTTCCGTACAGAGCAAAGGTCTTTCAGCACCAACTGGTAATAATACAAGAAATTCCATTCTTTATGTGTGTGTATGAGAAATACACCACGCAGCCTATCAGCTGTGCAACAAACGGGCTCTAAGGAGAAAATGCTGATTAGAAAAGAAAAACAAAGGTGGAGGAGCTGGTAAAACTGGGAATAGATGGCCACTTGCTACTCCCTGCACACGACTCTGCCTAAATACAGACAGCAGCAACTGCATTTACAAACAAGCGAGTGCATGCTTATACATGCATACCAATAAAAAGCTATGATAGAAAGCTTCAGTATAAATGTTAATTGGGGAGTTTTATGTGTAGTCAGTCAGTGAAATCTGCTACACATCAAAAGGCCTTGAACGTGAAAAAGCTTGTGTTGCTCCTCTGCTCTTTTCTGCCTATAAAATCTATATAAATCTTAGACTGACTGGCAGTTCTATGTGACAGACCTGCTTATCACTGCAGATTATCTGAGTGTACAAAACATGGCAGTGGAAGTGTGACTATTTTATAAGTGTAGGAGCAGGACTGTGGGACCACCATGTCCTTTTGGAGGAATGAAAGGTGAAGGAGGAGACAGAGACATTGAGAAAGAGAGGGTGTAAGAAGATATGAGTAAGATATACTGTAATTTGGGAAAAGGTAAAGAAAAACAATGAGAAATAAATAAATTATATGACAGTGTGTGAGAAGAGGAGATGACCATAGGAATAATTAGAAAAGGAGGATGGCAACAGAGATAGCTGGGAAGGGTGAGGGGCAGGCAGGAAGACTGAGAGAAGCACATTCCTTCTTTCCCTCTTGTTCTCTTCAAAACAGCAGCTGGGACAGGTGTGCTTTTACTGATGGCAGAAAGTGCAAAGGCTGCTGACTGCCCCCCAGTGTGCTGTGTGTATTCTGTGTGTTTATATGCTGAGTTTGCACACTGTCTGGTTGCAAGCAGCATGTTAGCAAAGACTTTGTTGAGTGTAATTATGAGGGGAAACAAGACCCATAGATCAGAATTTGCCCATAATGACAAAAATAGACATCAGAATGCACACATGGTGTTTGTGGGGGAGAGATGTTGGGAGTGTCTTTGTAAGACACAACATGTAGGCTACATACAATATGTGTATGCCTTCAAGGATGTGTGCAGTACAAGAGTCAGTTTGTGTGTGTGTGTGCTTTTTAAGCATACAGTCTCTACTTCAGGAAACAGAGGGATCCTGTTTGTGAGTCGTACTCATTGTTCAGCTGATTGCCCAGCACTCCACACACACACACACACACACACACACACACACTAGTTGGCTGTCAAACAAAGACAGACATGTACAGATCAGCTTAAAGGGACTGTGCTTTTCTCTGTGCTTTCTAACACTAACCGTTGTCTCTTAACAAAGCCAAATTGTCCGTCTTTGTTGTTAGCTAATGTTAGCATGCTAATGCCATAATATGGTGAACATGGTAAACATTTTACCTACTAAACAGCATGTTAAGAGTGGTCACTGAGCATTAGTATGCTGATGTTAGCAATAAGCTCAAATCACCATTGCACATATGTACAGCCCAATGCTAGAATGGTTTTATACTTGTTTTATTATACTCAAGTCAAACTTAAATTTCTCCTTGGAATTAGTTTCTTCCTTCTCATGTCCTGCTCAAATGTGTCACCTTTTTTTTCTTGTTCTCTCTTTCTACTGTAGCTCATTTATCTCCCACCTCCAGTCCTCTCAGTTTAGGTTTCTACATAACACTTAATTCCAGTACAATACTGTGTTGTGTCTGTGTTCTCTGTCAGGGGCAGGCTCTTTGAGCTCAGGAAGAGAGGTCAATGTAACACACACACACACACACACACATGGGATGAGAACCTCTGGAGTAGCCTTTCCCACCACTGGCCTCTCTGTATCAACACACTTGCACAAACAAGCACATTCACACTGCTGCACCATCAAACAGGCTTTTGTCTCTTCTTGCACAACCACCACCATCACACACACGCTTATCTCCACACATCATCATGTAAGCTCATTACTGTGTCCAAAACAAAACCTCCAGCACAAATCTTGCTACTTCAAAGGGTTAAGTGCAGCTTTCTCACTTTGCTGAGTCAAAAACATCTTTCATGCCCACCATGTTCACAACTTAACAAGCAATCAGCAAATAAGTCACTGATAGTTGAAAAAATGTATTTACAGGAAACCTTTAAAGATCTTACATCCTTTACAAGTAAGTTTCATTTGCATAACATATGTCTTTATTACAGAAAATAATGAGGAGACAAGCAAGACTATTACACATGACAACCGGCCACCAGAAAAATAAACATAATTCTTTCTTGTAAACAAACCCTATGGTGTTAATTTATTTTCTTATTTTATTTAATCTCATATACAATTGCTTAAAAAAATAGCATTAGCAATACAAGTAGACAATGTCAAATGCTGGACATAAACCCAACATACATATTCTGTATCAAAAAGATTCGGACGTAAAATATATAGAAAACAATTCTGAACAAATATTACTTCCACTGATATGACTCAATATTATGCCTGCGCTGTGAAACAGAAGCATGAGTACCAACTCTAAAGGGATATGAAATCATCATTGCCACATCAGGGAAAAATATCAAATCAGCAGCTAGCAGGTTACAACTCCACAAAATCTTTGGCAAGTATGAGGCGAGGAAGATTAAATCCAATTCACTGGGTCTTACATGTCTCCTGACATGTTGGTAGATCAGTAAATGCCATTCATCTTTAATGGCAAACAGGATATAACAAAAGGCACTTGAAGGACATGGAGAGGAGACACAGGTTTAACAAATAAGTGCAAAAAAATAAACTGTTGAATCAAAGACATATTTTTGAGTAACAGATATACTGTACCTTCCTGAAACTACAACAAACATAAGTTTGTTTCTCTCCAATGTCTCTGTATATTAAAAATCAAGCAATGGATCACTGCAGCCCTCGTTGGAGTCAACAGATCTTTCATTTCTTTTCATAACTGACACCCCTCACATCATCATATCTGCATTGACTTAAAGGAAGGTGACTTTTGATTGACAGCTGCAAATCTCCAAAACAGATAAAATCTAATGAGACTGGTGAAGATCCCAGGCGTGTTTGGAACCTGGAATAAACACAAACAGGGACAAGAATTAAGGATACTAGCTTTAATTTGAATTAAGAAACAATGTTGAAAGCCTTGGTTAAAAGGTGTGATTCAGGTGCACACAGTATTCACTGTCTTACCACAATATAGGGATCGTTTAGCTGGAGGCCATACAGCACCCAGGAGGTGGAAGTAAAGAAGGTGGCTACAGTCAGAGGGAAGGACAAGCACTGCACATCACCACTTTGCACTATCTTCACCTAAAAAGGGAAGAGTGAAAGAGGAGGATAGCGTCAATCAGTTAACAAATAAAAATTTGAAATCTGCTTTAATTAAAATTAATGAATTCAATTGAACGAGTCTACAGCCATGCTAGCAGCTAGTGACAAACAGAATTACCACAACTCTGCATCACTACAGAGTTATTTAGCATCTTAAGGCTGCAACTTAATTGTTTTGGATTAGTTTAAATGCCCTCATTATCCTTGGTTCCAGCGGCAGCATGCAGCTGTTTACAGCACAAAAACAAAACCGATAACTGATAAACCCAATGTACACTACCTGTTCAGCAACAAACAGCAGAGACACAGTTAGCGAGGTGTTGATGCATAACATCAGAGAATTTAGTAACTAAAGAGCCAGATATTCCCTCAGGAGTTGGTGGAGACCAAAAAGAGAGCTTAAAAGAGAGTGAATATTAGAATTATATATGGCAGGTGGCCAGAAACACAACTCCAAATAAAGGCTTATGTCTGTGTCTGTTGGATGTGTAAATAGGCAAGCGTTTGCAAAAACATTTGCCAATAATAAGCAGCATTAAGGTGGCGGTATACATCAGCAGAAGTGCTTGTCAGATGGTCAAACAGCCTCTGAAATCCTCTTACCCCCATTCACTTCCAATGTCGGAAGTGGAATAATAATAATAATAATAATAATAATAATAATAATAATAATAATACCAACAATAGTACCAACATAAAATTATGTAAAAATTGTATGGAGAAAACAGAATGTAACCAAGGGGCACAAACAGACAGAGAATGAGAATAACAGGAAGACACAGATGAGGGAAAGAAAGGCAGGAAACTGACTGATGGGTCATTCGGGGCTGTGAGGCAGATGGAGGGAAGAAGACAAACAGGATAGTAGAGATGACAAAAAAGATAGAAAACAGGGGATTTATTCCTTCACTGGTAAATAACTGCATGTGCAGAGTTGACATAAGGCAGTGGAGATACTCAGGCACTGAACTGAACAGATTCTGCAGAAGTTCAGTGAGTGAGGCATACGGTCAGAAACGTAAGACTGAATGTGCGGTTTACAGTTGTGTCTGTTGAAGTGAACATTGTGAAGTGAATATGAACTGTGACACACTCAGTGCTTAGAAATAATGTTTATATATTTACATTTTGCACAGTACTTTTCCCCATTGTGGAATAATTGTACAGCTCTGTGGCGCATGTTTTCCCCATTGTATCATAAGTGCTCCTCAGCATGAACAATCCAAATCTGAAGTCTGCACTTAAAGCTGCACTCAGAAAGGCAAAACACTGAACAAAGCAGCCATGATTAGTTGAATGACTGTCTACACTTTGAGCTGAGCAATGACTCACTAACCTCATTGCTTATCCTCTTTTAAAAGAAGTATTGCATGATAAATAACTAACATTATTATCAAGGTAAAAAACAAGAGATCTAAATGGACTAAAATATCTTCCACTAATAATAATAATAATAATAATAATATACATGGCTCTAATTACGGAACAACAATAACAACGTTACAATAAAGCAAAAGACTCATCTTGCTTGCTGTTACTATGCCATGAACATCAATTTGATGTATATCAGCGTAGCAACCAATATGTGATGTATGAACAAGCAATTAACTGTGATATGAAACACAGTGCATTAAATCTCTATTAGTTAATGTTATGCATTTTAGCTTTATAAATGACTTTAGTGCCTGGGTTAGCTCAGTTGGTAGAGCAGGCACATATATAGAGGTTTACTCCTCTATGCAGCGGCCGCTGGTTGGACTCTGACCTGCATGTCATTCCCCTTCTCTCTCCCCTTTCATGTCTTCAGTTGTCCTGTGGAATTAATGGCCTAAAATGCCCCAAAATAATCTTAAAAAAAATAAATAAAAAGGCTTTTAAGACAGAATTGTTTCATCACTTCTGTCACTTTGATAATGTGCTTATTTGCTAAGAAGTACTCAAATATTAAGTCAAAGTAACAATACTCTCTTGTAAGTAACTCAATTTTTCTTGAGTAAAAGTACAAAAGTATTAACATCATACTATACTTAAATTACCAAAAGTAAAAATACTCAGTTTTTATGTATGTATGTATGTATGTATGTATGTATGTATATATACATATGTCTGTACATATATATTACAGGATTATAATTATTTATGCATTAATTTGTTTATCTGTTTAATGTTGCAGCTTGTAAACATGGAGCTGATTGTGATTAGTTTACAAACTGCCAGGTAGCTTGTGAATTTCCCCTGAAGACCAAGAAAGTTTTACCCCTCTCTTGACCTATAATAATAATAATAATAATAATAAGTCATCATTATTTGTTGATTATATTTTGTATTATTAATCTGACGCTGCAAACTAGTAAGTTAAGTTTTATAATAGAAGTATAGTATAGCGGACCTCATATATATATATATATATATATATATATATATATATATATATATATATATATATATATATATATATATATATATATATATATATATCGTCACACATGCAGTCTGCACGTACCAGGTTGGTGAGTGGGGACAGGTACATGCTGACGGTGACCACGCTGCAGGTGAGGCCCAGCTGGCTAAGCCGAGTGTCTCCCTCAGGAAGAAACGTGGTGAAGTAGAACCAACTGCAGGTCAGCACCATCCCTGCTGCTAGAGTCTGGACCATCACCAGCCTCTGAAAATACCACAAACAAAGATATAGAGGCGCTGAGAGACAGGCATGCACACACAACACACTCAACTAAAACTGGATCTGACCTGAGTGGCCTCCATCTACGATTCCTTCCTGACCTTTAGTTTTGTGTAGTGTAGGTACACGATGATGTAGAGGATCTGGAGTAGAGCTCCGATAACGTTGACATGGATAATGGTCTGATCGCTCTTCAGAATCCCATAATACAACCAGCCAAGGTTACTATGGAAACAAGACACACATTAGATGTGTATACCAGGACAACAGGAAAAAACACACACACACACACACACACACATACTTACTTAAGACATGTAGTGAGGAAAGGGAGAAACTGAATATTGTCAGCACTTTTTGATTCTCTCATCTTCTTCAGGTCGGTCCTAGAAGCACACACACGCACACGCGCGCGCGCACACACGCACACGCGCACACACACACACACACACATACTTAGAGCGCAACAGTAAACACAGATTCCTTCACAAGTTAACGTTAACATCACTGTGGTTGTCAGACAACTCATCTTATTGGCCTCATGTTTCCTACCAACTAAGTAACAGGAAGAAAGGAGAATGGAACATGACATTAATAAGCAATCCAACTTACAGACCAGTCGAGAACATCCCGACCGTGAACACGATGCAGGCCCATGACAGAAGCTGCAATAGATCCATCGAACAAGAGAAAAGATGTCTTACGCACTACCCGGTTATGTGTTTCACTTGCAATGTCTGTTTTTAAAAACGGATGCTTAAAATGCATGTAACTAGACATGGAACATGATTACGCGGATGGATCTATTATTTCCGTATTTGCAATCAGTGTGCTCACTGTTTCTGCGCTCTGATTGGCTGATGTGATAAAGCACTTGGTATGGATTTGCTCCAATAGGGTGCTGGAACGAAAGTGGTCGTTGCGTGTTACGTCATCACGTTGAGGCAGCTAGATTTTGACCTCTGTGTGATGGATGGGAACTTTGCTGGGATAGCATGTCATTCAGTCCAAAATGTAGTGTTCTTTCATAGGCTACCAATCATACAATCATACAAATCTGGCTATCAACACACCAAGCTCAATATTTTAACCCCGTCCAAACAAAATCACATAACAGACAGAGAGAAACTGACTGATTGAAAGTGGATGGAGTCAAGAAAGGTGTGGGTTTAATATAAAAAAATATGTTTAATTTATGAAGAACTTTTATAATACTCAGAGTTATAAACATATAAAATACAGTTATAAACATGTTTACACGTAATGTGATAGATAGATAGACGGCTAGATAGATAGATAGATAGATAGATAGATAGATAGATAGATAGATAGATAGATAGATAGATAGATAGATAGATAGATAGATAGATAGATAGATAGATAGATAGATAGATAGATAGATAGATAGATAAATAGATAGATAGATAGATAGATACTTTATTCATTCGAAAGGAAATTTTAGGCATCCGGTAGCAAGACATCCAAAACCCAACAAACACATATACTATACATATATATACACATATATCACCTTACTTCCCTTACTTTATATCGCAAAGCCTGTGTTGCAAATTTGAGGTGTGGAATTCAAAAGAAGTAAAGCAAAAAATGGTTTTGAGTTGCATTTTTTGATTTCCTAGATTGTTGTTTTAAGAAAACATAAAACTTTATTCATCCCACAATGGGGACATTCTCTCCCTTTAATCAATCCTTTGTGAGATCCCAACCTTGTGGAAGTGCATTACTACATTGCTGGAGTACTCCTTTAACAGAATAGGAAATCAGAAGAAATACAATTCAGACTTGTTCTGGTCTTTCCTTTGTTCTTGTGAATAACTGGATATTGTTACATCATCACATCATAAGCCCCCTACAAGTATTCAAATTAAACAACATAATAAGAAAAAATGTCAGTCACTTGAATTTGTTAAATTGGCCAATATGTCACAAGCAGACAACGCTTTGTTTTAAGGGGTCACAAGTCAACAAAGCTGGAAACCACTGGTATATAGATATACTGTATTAACGGTCTATGGGTATATATCATCACAACTTTTAGGAGGAGAATCTTCGTTATTTCCCCATTCTTCCAGTTATTCGCCCAGTGTAGATACTGTAGGGTTTTCAAAATTAGCAATGCAATGATTTTACTGTTTAAAAAAATCAAAAACACTTTACTGGGGTGCATCAGTGTAATTTGATTTATTTAATTTCATATATCATTTTTCAACTAGTCAGTGTGCAGAGTGTCATTTCATGGATATTACATCCAGCATTTGAGATGAGGATTCATATATCAAGTTGTAAATTAGAACCTTAAATTACTACCACCTTCCCATTTGGCAAAGTTCAGGTGAATTTCATGCTAATCATCTAAAAAGTGCTTATCAACTTACCTCTCTTACCTCCCCCAGCATCAGGGAGACTCTGATCAGCCGACCCCTCCCTGCTGTGTCCAGCTGTCAGAACTGGGCCGGCGCCGGTGGATGAGCCTTCCAGCGGTGCAGCCTCATCGCTGTGGAGCTCTTAGCACAGACCCTTTTTTTTTACTTACACGTTTCAAAACTCTCTCAAACTTGACCTTTAACTATCTGTGATGTATAATGTTCTTCCTTCTTCTCCTCCATTTTCTTTTTGTTCTGCCTTTTTAATTTTTTTTGCATCAGTTTGAAATTTAATTTTTTTTACTTCATCTTTAATGTCATTATTTTTAATGTAATTTCTACGTATATGCTCTTTTGTCTCTAGGTTCCTTTTCTTTTTGTGACACTGTTTTTTAAGTAAAGTTCTTCAAGGTCCTTTAAATGCACAAAAGTGCTTTATACAAAATGTTTACATATTTAGAAATCATTTGTCCTTTCAAACATATTTTAAATGTAATTCAATCATAAATGGTCTATATACCTAGACATTTAAAATTCTATAAGTACACTCAGTCTTTTAGTGGGCAATCGTCAGAGAGTGAAGTAGGCCTACTGTAACTGTGTTTTTACTCAAGTACTCTAGGCTACTTAAGTACAATTCTGAAGTGCATTTTTAATAATGCTTTTGCTCCACCACATTGCAGAGGGAAAGACTCTATTATGCTTTTTACTCTGCAACTATCTGATAGCTGTAGTTACCAAAGACATTTTGCAGATTAAGATTTGACATACAATAACATAAAATCATGAAAATATTGGAGGGTTTTAGAAAATGTGTACTTCCAACTGACCTGAAAACATGGAAATTCCCATAAACTGGAAAAACAAGGGTTTCGGGCTCTCCAGTATTGTGGATTTTTATTGTCAAATTAGGGATTCTTGCTTACTCATTATCTGCAATTTGTATGTTTTTACTTGTGATGCTTGTAGCTATACCATATGAATCAATACCCTGACTCTCTGATGGGTGACACATTTCACACAGGGTGCTTTTACATTTGGCTACTTAATATACTTCAGGTCTTTTACTACATTTACCCAGGTAAAGGCTTTGAACATTTCTTCATCACCTATGACATCACCTGGCAATTGTCATTTTTTTTATAGGTCATAATGGTAATCTTACATTTGCAATCTGACTGCATTTGATGATCTTTGCACATTGCTGTATGATGTCATGATACATTAATGAGGCCACATTTTTGTGAAAACCACAATGTTTGGTCTGTTTCATCAGGCACAAGGAAAGTCCTGCATTAACCTACTGCACAGAACAGATACATGGGTGCTAGATTTCTGAGACCGTGTGATCACCTGCAGTCAAATTTAAGCTATAACGTGATTATGGAAAAACAAACAACTCAGTTTTATGTCCTGGTTTTGAATGTATATGTTGCGTGGTTTTACAGGAGATGGTGAATTTTGACAGTTTTCAGTCAGCTCTGGGGTTGGCAGCTATGAAGGTTGCACACTGTGGTCCTCTTCATTCCAACATAACACTGTGTAGATGAATCCTCTAGAGAGTTATGTACAGAGAAGTAAAAGAAAGGGAAAAAAGAGAATATAGAGTGCGCGCGAGGAGGCGAGAGCGACACCTTCACACCCAGCTGTCAGTTTGCTTGCAGGACTCACTCGCTGCACTATCCCGTTCTCTCACTCCTTCATCATTCCTTACTCGGTTCTCGTGTTTGGTTTTCAGACTGTGAAATCCAAGCCAGGGCAAGCCGTGTCACCAGGGATGAAAGACGGGAGAGGGCAGAGATGAGGAGATGAGAACAGAGGTTGTGAAAGACCTGGGGGTGAGAATGTGGAGGGGGCTGGAGAGATTTCATCAGATGAGAGATGGATAGATTTGCCAAAATATTGTGTCATCCATCAAAATCTCAGTGAAGTCAGCGGAATTTAAAGACTCAAAATAAATGTCATGAGAGCTCATAAAAAACAGACAGAATCTTTCATTACGGCACTTTTTTTTGTTTATTTCACTAAAGATTTTTTTCACATGTTAAAACAGTTTCTTATAGTTATCTTTATATACACATTTACATATATGGACATATACAAAATGACACTGGCAATAAAACAAACAAATGTAAATGTATTCTGGGAAGTCCTTTTAGTTTGAGGTTTGACAATGTGCAAGTGGAATCACATCTGCACATCAGCCAGTGTACCATGTACAGTAGAATGAGTGAATAAGTACTGAAGAAGCTCAGCTCCCTGAAACCCCTGTTAAAATGTATCTTATAGTATGTGATTAGTGGCTCTCAACCTTAGGTCACCCTCAGAACATGTAATCTACTAGTGAGGACTTGTGACATGAAAAACAAATATATATTTCTACGATCCAAATGAATTGTGTTGCATTTCTTCTAATTTTCTGAATAAAAACCTTCATCAAATGTAAAAACAAAACAATACAACCCCACTAAACATAACTTTAGTGTTTAATATGTGCAAGCAGCATCACTTTAAGGGCTAATAAACCAGAACGAAATAAAATAAAGTTGAGAACCATTGGTCTGGGTTAGATTATTTGTTTTCTTGTGTAGTCTTTTTAAACTCCACTGACAGCTTTTGTATGCTTGTCAAAGTGGTGCTTTGAAAGACTTGAGGAGATACAACAGTGAGCTGAGTGCTACACAACAACATGACAAAAAATCCCACATAATTTATACCACATTGGCAGTAGATGACAATATTTCCAACACACAGAATTAATAATTTCTCTACATGTAGAGGAGGAAAAATGAAATTAACAGCTGTAGATGAGGAGCGTAATGCAAATCTGTACCAGTGGTGAAAACACAGGATAAGAAAGAAAATGCAATCCTTTTGTCATTTTCTATTTGACTTTGATCAGTTTGCTTGCAGTTTTGTTTATAATGACAAAAAAAGAGTGCATCTTAAACGGTAAAAAATGAGAACTTCCATCCTCATAATAAAATAATACAAAATGTCCTTTTCTTTGGAACGATCCACATTCCACATTCACGTAAACACACACACAAACACACAGTGACACCATGCTCATATAAAAAAGTCTGTATAAAAAAAGCATTCATGGTCCCAATGACCGGCATTGGTTTAGCATTGTCTCTGTTGTGGCGTCTTGCTCAGCCTCAGTTTAGCATCAGGGCTAATAGGACTGGGATCATGGTTAGGAAGAGTGGAAAGGAGAACAGCTGTGCTCCTGAACTGCCGATACTCCTCTGGACGTTTGGCTCCATCACAGCAGGGTCATCTGAGCAAAGAAAAGGGAGGGAAGTCAGTGTTAGATTTCATCATTCAGGCATGGTAAACACACCCAGCTGAGCTCCTCTCAGACATGTGACTGCAGTGATTATTTTGCATCTGTCTGGTATTTTTCTTTAGAGGAGTCCTCACCTGCTGGAAGCCGGTTTGAGGGGTTGTGGACTCCTCCAGCAGGAGAAAACTTCTCTTTTCCTCCACCAAAACTTTTGTGTGTATCTTCCGCCTTTGATTTCTCTAGATTGGTCTTTCCTGAGCCTTTCTGCCCAACAACATCCACTCTCAGCTTTAGACACTCCTGGCCATGGTGATGCATTGGCTTGGCTGTGAAAAGTCAGAAAGAGTGGAATATTTTTTTTAAATACAAGAAACCTTCTCGGGATTACAATAAGTTGATGTTGAAAAAATTGAAAAAAAAAGTTGAAAAATTGTTATTATGGATACTTACAGATATAATAATAGCTCTCTCCCTGTCTGAACTCCTTGCCCAGAGTGAAGGGAGTAAAACGCTGGAATTTCTCAGAGAATTTCTCGGGAGCGTGGGGAGCAAAGGGCCGCGAACACTCCCAACGGAGCTGGTCAAAAGAGTGAGGCTTGCACACCTCATAGTCCTCCCTCTCCACCATGTACAGCACATAGCGCTCAGCTGCATGCGATGACACCTCACCGTGGGTGTAGTGGGGGCAGATGATGTCCAGATAGTCGTTGATATGCACTTCCACTTTGTACTCGTCCCACAGGAAGCTGCAGGGAGACAGAAGGAAAGGAGGAGGTTAGTCACAAATGTCTTCATCCAGCATGGAAATGTTTTTATTTCACAAAATGAATAACATGAATAACAGAGGCAGATATTGTCTGTTAGGGTTTTGTACATGTTTTCAGCACACACACCCTGACAGCTTGGCGCAAACAAAACACTGAGGGCTAATCACACATTGACACGTGCAGCAGCAACAAACAGGCTTACTCACAAGAGTAACACGTTAACACACGTTAGTCTGCATGTATAGGGTGGAGGTCAGGTAACATGTGAGGGTGTTTGAGTTGACGTGTTTCAGTGTGCTTGTCATAGTGACAGAATTATAAAGAGCCTGATCAGGCCAGACTTGTTCACAGACGTAACACACCTAGAAACTCAAAAGGCCCTACCACCATCCCACTTACACAATTTCCTGCTCTCTTCCCTCGTTTTGCCTTCAGCAGACTTTCACTTCTCACCTGGTTACAAGAAGACGAGAGCTCCCAATCTCCCTTTTCACCTCCTCTGCTAGTCCACTTTTCTATCTGTACAGCCCAGTGTCTCTTTCTATCAAGTCTTTTTAAGCTGTTTCTGTCTCACTGGTTTCATCACCTGATGTTTGTCCATTGGTGTCAAAGCTCCTGTTGTGACTCCTCACACTAATTTGCTGTCTCTATCTGAATCTGTCATTTCATCAAAGACAGAGAGAGAGTGGGTAGAGACAGTCAGACTGCTGCTGTCTTTTTATGTTTTCCCTTCATTTAGTTTTACGGCTCTTTTCAAGCCTCCACGTCTCCTTTTTGCTCACTTCCTATGCTTGTTTAGTGTCCTAATGAGAGATGACAAAGATGGTAAAAAAGAAATTGAAATCCTGCAGATTAGTGGCATTCAGGTTGAAAACCAAAGCGGTTTTCAGAATTGTTAAATTTCCACCTCAGTAGTGCTTTAACTTATTTTTAATAAATATTTACGACTCACAGAGAAACTGATTTGTAGAGGCAAAAGGGGAGAAATAATTAAGTTTCTTAACTTCTAATTTCACGTAACTAATATGTATTCCTTTAAACATGATGCAGGTGAGGCAGTGCTATGCCGCAATGTGTGCTGTGTGTACTTGCTGGCATGTTGCTAGTGCTGTAAGATCAGCCAAAAGCCAGTAGGTGAAGAAAGATTGATACTTGCGTGTTACAATATTATTACATCCTCGAAGGTAACACCTTCTAATCCTCACATCTAATCTGTGTTTAAACTGAGTGACCATGTGTGGATGCATGTGTTTGATGTGTTGTAGAGAGTGAAAGTGACTCCTGTGTGTCTGCCATTGTTTATGTGATCTGTGAGTGTGTGTGCCCCGGCATCAAAGCGTGGGACGTGGTGGCCCCAGCCCCCCCTGTCCTGTTGTTGTGGTTCCTGTTGGGACCCCCTGGCCGAGTCACAGACACACTGGCTCCAAACATGGGCCTCTAACCCCTCCTTCCTGCGTCTCTATGTGTGTGTGTGTGTGTGTGTGTGTGTGTGTGTGTATCGGTTTGCATGTTTTTGTGTGTGTGTGGCTGATCTACCTATCAAAACATGCTTTGTTAGCTGAGCACAGCTCTACCCTTGTTATCCAGGGCTAACCTTCCATTTACGTGCTTGCTCTCAGAAAAGGTTCTTTGTACGTGTGTACACTGCTGTGTAGGTGTGCACGCCTTTGTTTGTGTGTAAATGTGTGTATTTGCGAGGGCAAGCATTTCAGTGAATGGAAAAGAGACTGAAGCTGCCTTAATTGGTCAAAACTCTCTCCTTTTGTTTTGTTCCTTTCTGCTCTGTTTTCTTTGAGTCAGACCAGTAATAACAGAGTTGGTGAAAACAAGCCACTTGGAAATCTCTAATTGTATCCCCCAAAGCAAAGTTTAGCATAGTTTAAAATTGTATGGGATACACCTTTTTCCCACACTGTGTCCTTGTCAGTGGCCTGGTCAACCTCTGCATAAAAAAAAGGCTTGTCAAAAGCCAACAGATAGATTCTGTTGCTAATTTTATTCACAACTTATGTTTTTAAGAAAACTCTCCTTTCATCCTTCTCTTCACCTTCTCATTTCCCCCTCCTCCTCCTCCTCTCGTCTATTGGTCTGGCTAATTAAAAGCTGTTAGGGGTCTGGGGCCAACTTGTTCTCTAGAAAAGGATGGGAGGAGGAATGAACGAGCTGCAATTATACCCTTTCCCCCCAGAAAGACTGAATGCCTGAAGGCTACAGGGCCCCTTCAACCCCTGTACCTTACCCCGTGTGGAGCTTTCACTACCCTGACTGCCGTGGATGTGTGTTATATGTGTGCTCATATGACTGTCAATGTATTTTATTGGTTTCACAGTTGCATTTGGGTTGTTCATTTTTGTTTATGCTCGAATTAATCTTTTTTTTTTTTTTTGCTGTGGATTGTGTTATGTTCATCCAACCTCAAATCAAGGAACGGTGAAAACTCTGGCCCAGTGATGCCTGTTGAACTAGGCCAGAGTTTTACAGTGCAGACCCCTGTCTTTCCCTCAATCCTCCTGGCTCCCTCTACTTTACCTTTCACTCATCAAAGCTTGCCACTACTGGAGACTCTTGTATCTCACTGCCTATTCTCTGTCTTCTCTAGCCACTGACTGACAGTTCTCAGGAGAGTGAGAGTCACATTGATGTGATAGCTATGTCGTATGGGAGAGTGAGAGCCAGGTGTGTAAGTTGCTGCAAACCTACTTTCCACACAGTGTGTTCTTCCCATGTGTAAGTGTGTGTTTGTGTGTGTGTGTGTGTGTGCGTGTGTGTGTGTGATTGTTTTCATGGAAGAGGAATTCTCTGAAGACCCTTATTCAGGGCGTCTCATGCCCCGGGCTGAGCACATCTGTTTATCAAGGCCTGCTGAAGCTTCTTGTGTGTTTAAGTGTGTGTGTGTGTGTTTTCTTACATGTGACTGAGGTGTGGGTAAACAGCGAGGGTTGAAGGTGGCTGTAGTCTTTCTTCCTCTCTGCCGCATACAGGTCATCTCTCACTACAGAGCTACTCTTGCTTTTGCGTCACAGGGCAAGTTGTGTGTATGTGTTTGTGTGTGTTATAAGGGTATAAAATAGTTATGACAGTAGGTGAATGTTTCGACACTTGGCCTCCTTACTTAAGCTTTGAAGTCTTGCCATTGTTCTTGCATTGCTCTACCACCTTCCATTTTATTTTTGCCTGTCATTCCTCTTTCCTTTTCCTCTTCTCCCTGCTGTCCAGCAATTTGTCCCCCAAGCTCTCACTGGTTTCAGTCAAACAACTGACGTAGGAACTCTGTCTTTCCCTTTCCCTCGTGGTAGTGGTTCAAACTGGCAGCTGGGTCAAGAGGTTGGAGTTCAGGGTTGCAACTTCTCACACAGGCTACCATCTGAGTCAGCACTGAAGATATTTGTTTCACTGAGCAAGTCAGCACCACTTAAACACAAAACAGATGCACCCCCCAGCACCACCATTTGCTCTGCAGGTAATCAGTAGTAAGTGTGCACATGCTGGAATGTCACAACTGCGGGGGGAGGGGGCTGCGGTTTAGATGGTTTACTATGTTCTCACAAGGCAAACTCATCAAATTTCCAGTCACACTCTCACACACTTTTACTTTGACGTGTACATTTAATACCCCATTAATTTACTGTGGTATGGCAGATTCACACCTCAATTCACACAGGCCGAGGAGCTGTCAGTGGATCTAATTAGGTTTAGCTGCTCACTAGTGGGATACTCCATTATAGCCAATCTAATTTACACTGAAATTTTTCTATATTAGCTTCTAATGTTACATACCTTCATTCTTTCTCCAACTCATTGTCTTGCAAAAAGAAACCCAGTAGGAATTCTTCCTACTAGGCACCAATACAATATTCTGTCCCTACTTGGATTATGAATCCAGCACTCATCTCTGTAGTTTCTACAACATGCAAATCTGTGTTTATATATGCATGCATTATAGAGTTAAGACACTGACAAACCCTTTTGGCCCTTTGCAAGATGAGCTTTTAAAATTGTCAACCCTGCCATTTCTCACTTATTCAATTCCAATCTTCTTCCCTCCCTTCATCCATCACTGTCTACTCTCTCCTCCCTCCGTCTGCCTCTCCTTTATTCTTCCAAAATCAGCCCATTCCCCCTCTCCCGTCACCTCTATTTTCTCCTGTCTCTTAACGCTGACATAATATACCAGCGCTCTTCATCCAGGCTAATTTCTCAACAAAAATC
This sequence comes from Percina caprodes, assembly GCA_013375575.1. Classification (NCBI taxonomy): domain Eukaryota; kingdom Metazoa; phylum Chordata; class Actinopteri; order Perciformes; family Percidae; genus Percina; species Percina caprodes. The sequence goes on from JABXJD010000040.1 coordinate 2,730,242, forward strand.
CCTTTCTCCAGTTCACCCTTCTCTCACCCTGCACCCCGGCCTCTACTCCTCCTCCTCCTCTCAGCCCCCAAATCTTTTCACCCTTTCTGCAGCCTCCCATTCTGTCTGTGATGAATAGAAGAAAGCCAAATGGTACCATGCTTGGTTTAATATGTTTTGGGGTCACAGAGAGTTAATCTGTGTGTGCCTGTATCTGTCTTGTCTAGCTGAGAGAGGGGGGAAAAGTTCAGTAACTTTTAAGAATTTACATTAAGAAGTCAACTTTTCTAATTTGAAAAAGGTCTTAAATTAATTGTGGAAATAATCCTTAAAATACTTGAGCAGAAGTCCATCTGACAGAAATATGGTGAAAATCGTGCCCTTTAGAGGGCGATAGCGGGCTATGAGTGGACAGCAAAGCCAAGGTTTGTATGAAATGCTATGAATGAGCAGTACACACACACACACACACACACACACACACACACACACACACACACACACACACACACACACACACACTACATAAAGCAAATGCAAGCCTCTCTTGGCAGAGCCAGGGCTAACTGGTTTTCTATCCTCCTCCGGTGGAAAACTACTAGGGCCAAAAATGAGGAAGGTCTGTGAAAAAGAGGGGGATCGAAGAAGGGAAGGGAGGAAGTCTGTACCACCGATAAGGAAGAGCGGGGAAGAGCAGAGTGAAAACAGGTACATGGATACCATGACAGTGGACAGACCTGAGACACAGATAAAAAGTGTAGCCTATGTGTGTACATTTATAAGTGTTGTTAGGTAAGAGTACAGTTATATCAGCAGTGAATACATACAAATCCTTCTGATCTTAAATGGGCATAGATGCATAGCTACATGGAGATGTCGTATAGTACTTGTAATTGATTGTTCTACTGTAGGATTGAGTCCATCTGGGGGATTTCTGTAACTGTCCACTGTGACATCTACAGGTTTAAGTATAGTGTGTTTGTGTGTGTGTGTGTGTGTGTGTGTGTACACACACACTATACTTAAACCTATACATACATACATACATACATACATACATACATAATAACCCACCAACCCAGATACACACATACAGACTAGCAAAGTCATAGTGTAATGAAAAAGACAGAAGTTACATCACAGGATCACAGAGGTATAAATATATAGAATGAAGCTGGCAGGATGATGGTTTTGTGTCTATGGGTCAGATGGTCAGATTACAAGTCGTCTGTAATCTATGTTGGTGTGTGTTCTCATTCTGGTGAGATTAGAGGCTAACATCCAGACGGGACATGGGGTGGGGAGGGGTAAATAATGAGTAGAAAGATGACAGAGATAGGGAACACAATGTATAAAATATACAAGTTAAGGGTGTGTGTGTGTGTGTGTGTGTGTGTGTGTGTGTGTGTGTGTGTGTGTATATATAAGTGGTTGGGGGGGGGGTGGACTCATCCTCCAGGCCACATGTACGTGTCAAGGCAGGCCCGGCTGCTTCAATAACAGCGAAGGCAGACAAAGCCAGACAGCGACGAAAATACACAGAATATTACATTACACCAAACTCCTGATAAAGATATTTGCTCAGATACCGGGCGCATGGGAAATAAACCCAGGCCACTCTGGATGTACAAAAGCAGCCAAATAACACAGAGCTAGTGGATGTAAAGGAGACTGTGTTAATAACATTCACATTCATGCAGAAAACTAGAGAGTAAGTAAGTAAGTACAGTAAGTACAGAGAAAAAAACCTGGAGGGCTCAGGGCCACAGTCTGGGACGAGACCATGCTGGTAAGGAGAAAAAAAGGAGTGAAGATGGGGAAAGGAACAGACAGGTACAGTGAGAGAGAAACACACACACACACACACACACACACACAGCTGACAGAGTTGAGTATAGTAACAGAGGGGAGGAATGCTGGCTGTAGCTAATATTAACATCCAAGTTCTCCCCGTTGCCCCCCAGTGTGTGTTAGTGTGAGTCACACATTTATCATGTCTGGGTAAGACTGCTTACGGTAACAGCCCCTCCTTATTTCACGTTATTTGATGTTGGGACACACACACACACAATCAGGTACTCTCCGTCCACAACAAAAACAAAATCACTTCCTGTTAAAAGCTGGTAAAGTCAGCACAAGTTCAAACTCTCTCTCTCACACACACACACACACACACACACACACACACATGATCGACACAAGCATAGACACGTAGCATAAAAACAAGACGAGACCAGTCACCAGACTGAGAAAAACATGCCTCTCCACCTGTCATGTGGGATATGGTACACACACGAACAGACTCGGAGTATCAAATTCTTGCAGGCCATAAAGTACAAGATTACATTGTTGATTACAGTGTTGCACTGACAAAATCAAAACACACTCATACGTGTTTAAAGAAACACACACACACACACACACACACACACACACACACACACACACACACACACACACACACACACACACCTAAGATGCTGCCAGTGTACTATACAATGTATCATCTCTACAGTAGGCTACAAATGTGAATGGCCAGACTGCTGCCATCTGGTCACTGTCCTCCATCTAAGACAAATCACTGCTTCTCACAATCAGACCAAGAATCAATTAGCATCAATTATGCACGGCCCACTGCGGTCAAAGCCCTGCTGATTGATCAACATGAGCCTGTAATGGTGACTGATTGATCACTGGGGAACAGTTCGGGGCAGGTGGGCTTTTAGCTGGAAAGCAGAACACGAGAAGACAAGATAGATGATGGAAGACAGATGATGGAGAAAGAGAGGACCATAGAGAAAAATAAGTGAGAAAAAGGAAAGAAGAAAGGGGGAGGTAAAGGACAGGGTCTGTAAATGAGGGATTATAGGGGAGTAATGGAGATTAGGCTGTTACTAAATGTGGCAAAAATATAATATGAGTGGCATGTGGGGGTCAGACGATAATGGCTTCACTTTAGCTTTGAGCTGCCATTATCCTCCTGATAAAAAAATGACTGTCGCTGACTTTCTAACAAACTCTATTTCCTTGTACAGTGAAGGATGAGAATGGCAAAAGGTCTTGGTTCAATAGAAATATGACAGATATAAGAGTACAAGCCGAAAAGCTACATGTTTGTGATGTGTCAATTGTTGCATGTGTCAGTTTATGTCTCTCTGTATCAGAGTTTAGATTGTGATGTCATCCGGGATGAGAGTTACATTATGGTTTTGAGACAGCAGACCTTCTTTTTGTCTTTTTAATTTGAACTAAAACTCACCCAGACCAAAAATCCCCTGGTTACACATTTCCTCTCTACCTTTCCTTACTGTCTCACCTGAAGCTGAGTTCCTCTCGCTGTGTTTGGTGACTCAGGTGTAAAACTCAGGTGGGTTAAACCCGGGCCAGTGAGTCACACATGGAGCGATGACACAAGGACTGCTGATGACGTCAAGACTTTCCATTAGACTCCTTATCCAATTAACAGGACAATTGTTTACCATGTTGCAGGGGCTCTTTTTTTAAGACCAGCGTATATTGTAATTCTTAAAGGGCAATTACAGAGCCTGTAATGTAATTAAGACAATACTAAAAGGCCATAATGGCTTTTGCCCTTGTTTAGTCTCGGTGGTGGATTTTAATCGAGCTATCTCGGTAGCAGAGGAGCGGGGACCGTCCTTCTGTTTCAGCTCGGTTATAAAATAATACAGTCTTTCAAGCGCGAGGGATCACTTGCTGCACGCTAAAAGCTCAATAAATCGCGCTGCGATATTGCGCGTCTGTCAAGCTCCATCGATCCCTCTGAGTGGTCGGATAGCATTACATTTCTGACCTCAAAACAAAATAATCAGCAATATGTGACACACACACACACACACACACACACACACACACATGAAAAAAACACTTTAACCTACTGAGTTTTGATGTGGTATCTCTATAAAAACTGAATGTGAAATAAACCCACTGATTTATTTTTATTTATACACTTTCCATTAATGCACACATTGCACACAGGTGCAGACCCTACAGACAGCGTCATTGGCCAAGTTCATACTCGTCAGTCCATGTTCTAGCCTTCTATTAGAGTATGTCTGTGTCTGTGTGTTGCGGTTAAATATAGTGGTGAAGCTGTCCATGGACATCTGTCTAGGGATTCGCACACAATCTTTTGCTTTTATACCCCGCGGCTGCTGTATTATAGTCCCCTGATCGCAATCCTGTTACGCGAGTTTAAAAGGGACTACACACCTTAAACGTCACATGAACCTTTAATTGTCAAATGAATGAAAACAACAACACGCTTGTAGTCGTTTAAGAGCGTGGGCAGCATTTGTCCCCTGACACAGGGGACAATGCGGACCACAGGCTGAGACTTTACAAAAGAGTAAAACATCTCCACTCCCCTCTCGAGACACAAAGTCATACAGACAGAGCAGTGATTGAGTGACAACTTCAGGCACACACACGCGCACACACACACACACGCGCGCGCACACACACACACACACACACACACACACACACACACACACACACACACACACACACACACACACACACACACACACACACACACACACACACACATCAGCAGATCAGATCGGCCCTTACTTTGGGTTCGTGCTGTTCCAGTAGACGCTGTGTCTCTCCGCAGAGGCGAACCAAGCACCGATGCTCAGTGCCAAACACACCAGACACACCGAATCCATATCTACTCTTCTCCACAAGAGCCTCACCAAGTAAAAACAGTAAGCGATAAATAGAAATGCTTCTGTTATTAAATATTTAAATGCGTAAAACAACCGGATATTACGCTCCTAGAGTAGTAATCAAGGCAGTTCAAAGTGATGCACGGGACCAAACTCTGTTGCAACTCTTGACTGGTTCACAGAAGCGCAACTTGTCTGTTTTGTCAGGCAGTGGCTCCACCCCTTGATGTTGTGCCAGCCAATAGCGATAATGTAAAGTAATCTGAATGCCCCGCCCACCGCAGCCGCTGGAGACGCCCCAGCTGCTCGCACTTCACACAAGTGACACGGAAAAACACGAGAACAACTCATACTAGAACTATAAATAAATATGTCAATGTGGAATATTAGGGTGATAAGAAACGAAGGTAAATATGAGGGTCCCTTTAGGCCAAAGCCTATAAGAATGCATGCACATTCTCCAAAATACTAAAAAAAACACAACTCTACAGCACATTGCTTGTTTTAAGATTTGATGGTTTGATCAGATGTTAATATAAGGGAATATGTACCATACAAGGACATTGATAAAAAATATAGTTATAAAAATGACATAGGTGATAGAAGTATATTCAGATAATTTACTAGTACAGTGTTATAAAAAAGTATATTACAAGTAAAGGTCCTGCACTAAAAAACATACAGAAGTTGCGAAATTGTTAAAGTGTACATGTATGGAGATGTACTAAAGGGTATTACAATTATGTGACAGCCTATATAATAGTAATAATAATAATAATAATAATAATAATAATAATAATAATAATACCCAGTACCCTTTGCACTATGTTCCACATTTAAATAATTTTTTTTAACTCTTTATTGCACTCATGCCTCTATATTGTTTCTGTTTAGAGTATGTATATATTAGTGTGTATATATTGTTTGGTTGTTTTGTATGTGTAAGCACATTGTGAGCAACTATGCTCCAAAGAAAAATTCCTCGTATGTGTCCTCATACCTGGCAAATAAAGCTGATTCTGATTCTGATAATAATAATAATAATAATAATAATAATAATATAATCATAATCACATTATAATCATATTATTATCTATAATACATCATTTTTCAGAATGTGTAAGTGTAATAATTTAATGTTATTGGATCATAAGTACTGATGCATTAACATGTAAGCAGCATGTTAATTGTAATGCTAATGTTAACTACTATACATACTTTTAGGCAGTTTAATCTACAATAATATGTCATTCCGTGCACTGATTGTATGTTTTAATGTAAAATCGTCATCTGAAAAGTAACTAAAGTATAGGTTATTGTAGCTTTTAAAGATATGTAATGGGGTAAAAAGTACAACATTTCCCTCTGAAATGTAGTGCAGTATGTATGCAAATTAACATTAAATTGAAATGCTGAAAATTTTATAATTTGTTTTAATAATTAATGTAAATGAATTCCTACAGCCATTGTGTTATGTTGGTGTTTTATGTTGTAACACTGTTATGCGTCGCTGCTGAGCTGTGTTCCATTGTGTTGTGATGTACTGCATGTTGCAATTGTGTTGTGCCGAGTTGTTATTATGCACTGTATTACTAGTTTGTCAACTCAACTTTTTTTTGTATTGTGTTTGTTGTTTTGGACTTCAAAACTGAGCTGTAAATATATTGCAGCACTAATGAACAGTATACATTATTATTAATTATAATGCTGCAGAGACAGATATACCTAAATGTATTATATACTGATGTCATTTTGGCTCTGGTTGTCACAGTAGTTGGGTTTAAATAACTTGATCCTAACCCTCTGCAGAGAGGTGTCCTTACAGGCTATTGTTATCCAGGCAAGCTGGTGTACTGATTACGTTTTGTCAGATAGTAAAGAATAATTAGCGTCTTATCAGCCAGTCTAATCCTGAGGTCTTCGCTCAGCCTTGTCCCTAGACAGGTACCTTTAGAAAACAACCTCACAGATGGAGTGGATAAAGTCCAGACCATAGGGTGTCAGCGGGATTGCGGCTCCCAGCAGGAGAGGGCTTCCCTTGGGCAGGGATGAGCCCAGCCTGGGTTGGTGGTTCCAAGCTCCAGAGCTTCAGAGCTTGAGGGAAACATGAGGGGGCATTGTGTGTGTGTGTGTGTGTGTGTGTGTGTGTGTGTGTGTGTGTGTGTGTGTGTGTGTGTGTGTGTGTGTGTGTGTGTGTGTGTGTGTGTGTGTGCACTGAGTGTCTGACTGTGCCTAGGCTTGGCTGGGCAAGCAGACACACGTCCTGGCTCTATGAGTGGATTACACACACACAGCGTCTGAAGACCCCGTTCTATGATGTTACCCAAAAAATGAGGGGACGAAGAGGAAGAGAGGTGAGGAAGTGAACTTATATGATAAAGAATGATGGGTACATGTCGAGTTTATGATTAATACTCCTTCTGCAAAACCTATGGATGGTTTCATATACATGCTGCTATTCCTGTAATGCCCATCTTCTTTCACTTAGCTGTACTGACACTAGAAACTGCTTTTTGTATTGATTTCCTCTAAGGAATGTCTGAAATGCAAATACTGTTGCAGCAGCGCTAAAACAAGACTACAGACTACCAGCAAAAGGAAGCACCACTTCCCACTCATACACAACACTGTGAGTGACTGTCCCTCGTTGCCAGCAGACTTACGCTACTCAAACATGGGATCTCCATGTGATACATGCATGTATGTACACATAACCAACCATGTAGCAAGACAGAAAACACATATTTAGAAATTCACAACCCACAAACACACCTCCTGCTACTGCAGCCAAGAATCAGATAGGGGAGCTCTCCTATGTTTGCATGTACGCAAACACACAGTTAGAAACGCGCACGCAAACAAACATTTAAATCTTCTCTGCAGGAAACCACGGATGACTCAGTTAGACTTAATCCTCCCACAGGCATACAGATGTGATGAAGACCAAGGCGTCTGTGAATGATAGTAAAGCAGAGAAAAGTTGATGGCTCAGAAAAGAAACTCATGGAAAAAGTGTTTGAGACAATGGAAAGCTTGATAGATCTAATGGTTTACAGGAAGACTGGGGAAGACCTGACAGCCATACAGACCTCTCAGCAAATGGAATCCGCCTTGTTTATTTCCCAAAGACTTGTCTCAAGGTGTAACAGTATCTACCACGAGAATCTATGGAAATCCCTCTTGCATAATTACGTAGAAGAAAACACAGAGAGCGTATGGTGGTACCTGCAACTGGCAATGCCTAATTAAATTCCACTAAACCATAGAAAATAGAATTAAAAAAATTATCAAAGGGGGACATGTAGAAGAGTTTTTGGGAGTGGAGACATATATACAACAAAAACAGAGTGTCATCAGTCCAGCTAGAATACACGTTTTTAAAAGAGGGGTTAAAGGCAAGGAGAGGCAATTTCAGATATGTTGGAGACAGCTATTTAGGAAAAAAAAAAAGAGTCCCTTAAGCCTATTACATTTTCAGTCGTCTCTCTCTTCTTCTTCTTCTCCACTCATCCTGTTGGCCTTAGGTGGGGATCAAAGTTGGTCAGGGATCTCTGTCTCAAGATTCGCTGAGACACACACAGAAATATGAAGCAGGAGTGTGTAAAAGAGACAAGAATAAATCAAAATGAAGCGGAGTGAAGCTTGTGAAAGTAGGGTGTTATAGCAACATGACAAGAAACCAAACAGGGATGGTAGAGAAACTTCTTTGTAGCTTTTCAACACATCTGCCCAAACACATGCATGTGCTTGCACAAGTCTTAATTGTAGTTTAAAGCTGTGTCGGAGGGTTCTGATCCCTGCTGCTGTTTCTGTTGTTGCTGCATTAGAAAAAGAGTAAGATGTTATCTATTTCTGCTTCTTTTTTTTTGTCCTGGCTTCATCATGTCATCACTCGTTGTAGCCTCAAGCCTCTGCATCAGCTGTTCATGTGCCATTTGTGCCTCTCCTTCTTGCTTCACCCTCAGAGAATAACCTTTGCTGTTATTGGAAAAGGAAGGTCATAGGGGAGATCAACATTATGATATAATAAAAAGAGTATAAAGGGGCTTAAAGGGGCTAAATCACTATAATATGTTCCATATTGACTCTAGTTGATCACAGATTGAATTTCAAATAGTTTCCTTTTGTTCACCCAACCTCAGTCATTACTGCTAGCTTAGGCTTGTTAACACTTGGCATTGTTTCATCTACACATGGACAGCTTGTCACCCTGCTGCCCTCTGTCCCTTTATCCTCGGCCTCCTGCGGGCCCTTGGCCCTCTGGCTCACAGCGGCACACTCCAACAAGCTGCTCCTTCTCTGGCACCACAAAGGCATGTCTCCAAGCCCCTATTCATGCCCATTCATCTGAATACAGGTGGTCGCCCCATTCAAACACAGGGAAGCACACTTCTGCTTAACAGCGCTCCATGTGTCTAGATTTAGCCCGGTTGGGGGGCAAATAGTGATTCTTTCAATGACAAATTTGTAATAAGATGGTGTTTCTGCTCTGAGCATCTTCTGGAAAGTTGTCATGGAGGCTGAGCTGTTTCCTTTGTAAGCTAACAGGGTTTCAAAAACAAGCCAAGGACCCGCATACAAACAGAATAAAACAATGTTGCATGTGTTTATGTCAGTAAGGGGCAAATGAGCCTCCTCCCTCCCTCCTGGACTAACACTGTCTCACTATTCAGACTGCAGGAATCATTAACTTGCCCAGTCAACAGGCATACTTCACTTGATCCTTCCTTCCCCGACGCTATGTCCTCCTCTCCGTCTCCCAGGAACTCTCACTCCCATGCCCACACACACAAACACACACACACACACACACACACACACAAACCATGCTACTCATTCTGCATTGCCTCTGCCATCATTTGTCATAATGTATCTCCTTGTCTGTCTCCCTGCCTGTTCTCTCGGCTCATCTGTTGTCTCTGCTGTCTTTCCTTCCTTCCCTTTCTTCTGTTCATCTGTTCAGTTATTTCCACAGAGCCTTTATCAGCCCCTGGCCAAAATGTACTGGGTACATCTCTCCCTGATTACTTTACTTTCTCTTGTTTTCTTTTTACATAGGAAAAAAAGAGAATTTCTGTCTTTACCCTCTTATATGGCCTATTGCTACCTTAGTTTCTATATTCCCCATCTTGGTGTGGTCCGGTTTTATTTTTTCTCCACCTTCTCTCACTTTCAATCTTTTCAGCCCCACTACAACTACCTCAGGCAATGCATTTGTTAGAAGAAAATCCATTATCCTCCTCCATCCTCCCACCTTCTGTCCTCTTTATCTCTCTCTCTCTCCATCTCGTTCTGTACCTCTCTTGCCTTCCCTCTCCTCACATGCTCCTAGCCCCAGACCTATATTCATTAACATAGTGTTAATGATCCCAGATGGACTGACATGTACTCTATGGGGGCGAAGTGTAAGTGACTTCTTCCAAGGGTGTGCGTGGGTGGTTGTGCTTGTATGTGTGCATGCACGGCTGTTGGGTACATGTGTGTATGATTGTGTGTATTTACGTGCGTGACTTTGTCTGCATGTGTGTGGCTATACATGTGTTCATATCAGCATTCAAGTAGGAAAAAGCTTGCTTCTCTCCCGGCAGTAGAGTGCTCTGTTATGATGATCCAACAAGAGAATTGATCAGACTTCAGCTAAGGAGGGATGTACAGTATGTTCATGAGTAATTAGCTCTGGCTTTAAATATAGAGTGAGACAAAAATGATTCTATCCTATCTAATTCTAATTTAAGCTGCTACATAATTTTAGAAATGTATACCAAAACGACATAAATCCGTATTTTTCTCTAAAACAATGGAAAGACATGTTGTCTGTTGACGTTGAGCAGTGGAATAGTCATTGGTAGGACAGTGTATTCTGTCAACCACAAGTGCATGCACAAGGTAAACAAAATGGGGACCCAGTCATACAATGACAGCTCCATAGCGCCTACTAGAGGTGAAAAAGGTGAAAAAGGTTCTCCACAGAGAACCTTTAAGAGTGGTATCAATCGTCTCTTTTAACACTCCACAGGAAAGCATTTTTCTCAAAATGACGTGCTACTCTTTTAGCGGTTTGGCCTTGGCCAGTATAGTTCCTATAAAAGGAAATCTAAATGCTGCAGCATGCAATGATATTTTAGGCAGTAGTATGTTTCCAACTTTGTGGCAAGATTTTAGGGAAAGGCCCTCCAGATGACAATGCCTCTATGCAGTAAGCAAAGTCCATAAGAAATGGTGTGTAAGACGTTAACTGGCCTCCACAGAGTCCTGACCTTAACCTCATCCAACTCCTCCGAGATGAATTGGAATGCCAACTACGAGCCTAACATCAGTGCCCGACTTCATGCATGTTCTTGTCCTTCGGAAAGCGACTATTTCCAAATCCTTATGTTGCAAATGTTATAGCTCAACACATCAATATATCAGTGATTAAGCAGTACGATTGATATATTGTTTGTGTGAAGTGACCCTCAGACTCATAACATGCATGGTATGCTGAATCCATCTATGGTTAGGCTAAAAGGATCAACAAGTTAGAGAAGGCAAGAAGTTAATAGCCTGCTGCAAACCAAGTTTAGGTCATGTGGTGCACACTCACACACACATAAACACACATAGTCTGCTGAGGTTACAGGTGCAAGGGCAAAGTGCATGTATGTGTGTCATGGATCCGTCAGCATTCTTGAAATGCATACACACATTGCCTGACCCCTCCAAATATAGTTGACTGCATGCTCACCAATGGCATAAATCCTAACTTACACACAATAAAAGTTTCCTTCCAACAAAACATACAAAACAACTCAACTTTCAATGTAATCCTCTGCAAGACGTCTTTTTCTTTTCTTTTTTCATTAATCTATCCAAACCAGTCACGTTGTTCTTTCTGCCTCCTGTTCTGTCTCTCTGTTCTTTCTTTGTCTATCATTGGCATGGTCACGATCATTGCATAATCGCACAGTCGCTTAATTATCAAGAACGCTCAGTCTGGCACTTGCCGTGTCAGGGTGCTGTCCCTGTTACCTTCTACACATAAGCACACCCTACCCAGGAGCACAAACACACACACACACACACACACACACACACACACACACACACACACACACACACACACACACACACACACACCCTAATAAATCATTTTTGTCTTTACTGTTTCCTAACCACCATCTCTACATCTCTTGTTTTCTCCTGTTGAGCATAAGCCTCGCATAATGCAAATGTGCCACTAGAAAAACACCAGTAGATGTAATTACAACTTACGATATCATACTGAGTCACTCATCCATCAATCTAGAGTTGTTATGCTCTTCTGTGTACAAAATTTTAAATGCAGTTTTTTGTTGCAGGGCTTTTTAGTGTCACATCTTCCGTAAGGGATCCCTAAGATCACATTATGCCAATGTTGATAATGATAAGAGTACAAAGAGGAGTCAGTCAGAATGGGAGCACAGATATTATCCTTGAAGAGACGGTCTAATGACACACTGGAAATTAATTTTGTGAGCCCAGTACATTAATAATTGATGTGCTCTCATGTCAATCAGGAGATGTGTGTTTGTTTGTGTGTTTGTGTGTAAACCTCTTGGCAAAGGGTGGTCACCATGGTGATCTCCTAAATCAAGGTATCCTAATGACACAAGTGGGTGGCAGCAATGTCTAGTCCAGCTATCACACCACTACACAAAGGCAAACACACGCACACACACACACACACACACACACACACACACACATATACACACACACACACACGCACACACACACACACGCACACACACACACACACACACACACACACAGAGTTTTTCTATAGTTTTTCTAAGTGAGAACTATGTATTGATAATGTGTCACAGTAGAAAGATTAACTGGAGGTTTTATAGGGAAATTTAGCATTTTACAACATGCCTTTATCTTTATAATAAATCCTGCTGGCTATATTAGTTTACACACCGTTAGTGTAGACCTGTGGATGTGGCAACACCACTGCAACAGTTCACTGAGGCAAAGAACATGAGTGATCAGATCTGGGCCAAAGCTACTACTGAGGACACAAAGGGAATGTTTCTGGAAATGTTGGCAGTTCAATGACACAAATAAGAGTCCTACATTAACACACATATCAGAGTTTTAAGTGTTTTTTTTAATAGGCCTACTGTTTGGTTTTATATGTAGTTCTGCTGGGGTAAATTTGAAGCAACACCTAATACAATATGATCCCTTAATGCAACAGAAAAAAAATCTAAGAGCACAATTTATGTAAGAAGTTAATGCAGGAGATTTGCAGAATGTCATGGCCATTTGCAATCGCAAAAGCTTGCCTTTGTTTTCTGTTTAAATTGTTTTGGTGAATTTAGGCATTTGTTATTAACTTGACCTTCCTTGCCCTGTTGGAATCTTTAAGCATGGCCTCAGATCTCCAAAAATAATTTGAGTGAAACGTTAGCATTAAAACAAACGGATTTGCCTTTAACAAGTGCTGCTGCATAACCAACTAAATCTGGCCACAACCATAATCCTTACTCAAGCCCTTATCCCCGATAATAAACCCCAAAAATCAGTATGAGGACTTGCCAAAATATCCATATAAACCAAAATGTCATCATTAGATCAAAAAGTCCTTACAGGAGCTAAATCAGACAACACATGCACGGTCACACACACACACACACACACACACACACACACACACACACACACACACACACACACACACACAGGCAGGTATGCTTCACTTGATTTATGGACGCACAGGCACTGAAATGATCCAAGTTAGCTTAGTGTGGACAGGTTGTGCATCCAGTTTTGTGATGACAGTAGGTGATGGGTTGAGGGAATGCCAGGGAGAGTTAAAACAGGCAGTGAACGAAAGTTCAGTTGGGGCGGTGATCTCCTCCCAAGCTCTTACTAACAGCTAACAGATGGTGTCTTCTACCAGAATGGACTAATGGAATGAAACACCCTTATTCAGTTAGACACACACACACACACACACACACACACACACACACACACACACACACACACACACACACACACACACACACATTGATCCTGCAAGAGAAGAGGCTCATGGGAATCTGAAGGATGTTTTTCAGATCATTCATTTGCAAAGAAAGGGAGGTTCTTTTGGAGAGGCTTTTTCATCAGGGACTCTACTCATTCAAACACAATGTTCTTTTCTGATGTGGGCTTTTATAGGACTTTCAGAGAGGGAATATGCTCATGATCAAGACATCTTAGTCACTGTGGCATGATGCACAAATAATGTAACTTAAAAAATGAATGTGATGCATCACAATACATTTTGCAGATGACATGCCCCTTGATTATACATAGGTTTGACAAAGACTGGAAGTGAACTCCAAACTAAATCCCAATTTAATAGGTGCATGCAGGGAAAATGAAAACTTTGTGGTCATATTTGGCTTTGATCACTGCCATCTGCATAGGGGTTACTTGCCAAACCTGTCATAATTCTTGCAGCGTTTGGAAACATGAAATCACAGAATCTGACAGGTCCCAGATTTGGGTGTAACATTGACCCAAGACATTGAATGATGACAGTAACATTTTGGACTTAAGCTCCTTATATAAAACTTTGTGAACCTCCTCTGGAAGCCTACCTACAATACTTCTCTTCTTTCTGAAAACAACGTCTGTACAGTGGAAGCCTGTCATGTAACACAGTCCTTCAGCTTGAGATCAGGCTAGAATATACTAAAAGGGCAGGTCATTGGGTTACACAAAGAACAGTCAAAGAACATTACCAGACAGGATTACTTATCTTCCCAAAGTCTCAATTGTTACTCTGATACGATTAAAACCAATCGCATTACTGTGTCCCCCTCCATGAGGGGATGTGAGGTATGAGTAGGAGGCCGGTAAGTAGTTATAACAGGCTTAGGGTTAAGGGATGTGAGCTTCAAAACACTATGCATCATAGCTGAGAACTCTCAATAATTGTCATCTAGTTTGTACAGCATCGCACATCTTTTGTTGGTTTCACTTTACAGGAGAGAATATAGAGGAAGAGAAATGCAGCATAAGAATGAATCTCGTAACACCACACAGGATTGAATTTAACTCTCACTGCATGGGGACCCCTTCTCTCTTTACCCTTCTCCTTAAATGGAATAAAGGATCTAATCCCATTATTGGGTATTATACTTAAGTGGTCAAACGTCAGTGGCTATGTCTATCACAGGGATGTGTGGGTGTGAATTTATGTGTAAATTCAGTACACTAAACATTGTGATCACGTATGAAAACACTATGTGAGTGCATTGACCTCAATCAGTCAAAGAAATATGTCAGATTTGGAAATGATTACAGCAAAAACTAGCTTATGTTCTAATCATCATATCAGACAGATTGTTTTGATGCTTGTGTGTTCCAAGTGTGTGCAAGTATGTTTGCATTTACATCATGTGTATGTGCATTTTATAAACACACTTGAACTCAGATTTTGGGTTATTAATTAGGTGTACAATGTAATTTAGTGAATGTAAGAAGCATGTTTTGGCTTGGATTGTGTAAGGATGTTGTCTTACTATTTAATATTTGCAACGTGCCATTCTGCCTCACTTTGGGACAAATAAAATGATCATTATTCAGTGTAAAGATATTCATGCTCATTGTTACCCTGCTTGGCTTCAGAGGATTTCCAAATCATTGGGAGGGACAAGTGCATTTAGCATTCATAGGATCTACCGGGCAACACTAATATGGATTTCAATAAAATGTAAACTTTTGAAATTGATTTGTACTACTGGCATCCACTTCGCACTGTGTATTTTAAGGGGGATACAAATTTGTTAGAAGTAAAAAAGTTGAGCTCTCTCAAGGTTGTCATGTGCTGCGAGTTGTGTGTTTTCTGATAAGCGAGTCAACTGTAAACTGATTTTTCAGAGACATTTGAAGTGGGATTTTTTCATATCTAAAAAGAGAGAAAGAGTGTAGCTTGGCATGTGCAGCATACATTGATATTTGTTTGTTTAAGCTTCATGGTCAGTAAAGAAGTTGTCTGTTTTCTCACTATTCTCAGAAAGGGACTAATTGCAGTCCTTTACTGTTGTTAGCTCACAGTGGTTCAGGGCTGTACTCCTGTGCTCACACTACTCCCCTTTCTGTTACACACATATGCAAACACACACACACACACACACACACACACACACACACACACACACACACACACACACACACACACACATGGTCATGGCACCAATCCCTGTAGTTTTGCATCACCTCTTTGCTGGCCTCCACTCCATCATGACCGCACTGGAAAGTAGTCCCTGACTACAAACGGCTGCCAACTGGGTGGCCGGTTCAATTCCCTCTCCAGCTGTTTGTCTTGAATGTGGCTGTAAAAGCAGGGCAGAGAAATGGCCAAAGATACGGAATAGGTCAGCTCTGACATGTCTAATTACAGAACAGGACGAAGCAGAGAAAGGGCTTTTAATGCACTGTTCAGACTGGCTGCCATAATTACTATCAGGCTGGATTCAGCCTGGCATAGCGAGGCCCTGTCTGTAAGGCTGAGGTGTTAAACCACTGTGGCTCTCATTAGAGGACATGGGCTAATGAGTGCACGCCACACACATGCACTGGAAACAGACACACACACACACACACACACACACACACACACACACACACACACACAGGCACCTTGAGACGGGTGTGATTTTAAATAGTGTAGTTATGAACGGAGCTAGGAAAGAGCCAATTAAGAGTGCTAGGAAAGAGCCAATTAAGAGTGTGTGATTCTAATTATGCCATTTATTTTACTGCGCCAGAGAGTGCAGGAAATGAGCACGAGGGCAAATTTTAAAGCAGAAATAAAATGGTGGAAATAGGTAAGAGAGGAAATGTTTCCAGTTATACAAGGAAATTGGGAGATTTAAAACATTTAAAAAGAGAGAGGCAGAAAAAGAGAGAAGCAAACAGGGGTAGGGTGAGAGTGAAAGGAGGGGTGGTAACCTGATCTCTGTCCTGATAAAGTCAGATTTATTTTAGAGGGTAACCGAAACAGCTCTGTGTCACTACGCAGATCAACGGGGCTAGGGAGAATGCCTAAGTCTGAAATATCATAGACTGGGTTCAGGAGATACAAGAGAAAAGAACATGTTAGATTAGAAATAATTGACACTACAAGCAAGGAAGAGAGCTGTAAAAGAGGAGAGGGGACTGAATGAACGAAAGACTGAGATAGCCTGCTAGGTTGCCAGGAAGGGTTTAGTGAAACCAGAGACAGCCCCAGTTATTGCCCTGCCACGTAAACCAGATGATTGACATCGAGATAACAAAAAGCTGTAATTACTGAAACTCGGCAGCTAACAAAAACAGAAAGCATGTGCACATCGAAAAATATGCGATTTCAATTGAACATGTCAATGAAATCATAATTTTTTAGGTATACACCCAATGCATACAAAGTTCTGGATGAACTAGTGGTCTCTGGGGACTGGGTGGTCTATTTCTGAGTGGTTGGGTGGGGTGCATGCTCTTTGGGGTTGAGCAATGAGGTGATTGACTCTTGCTTGCATCTACATCTGTGTGCTTGTTGGCACTGTCAATGTTTTATTAGGGTTGGTGTTGACTTTTCTGCAGAGAATGACATGGTGTGTGGACATTTAGTAGTCTAAACAAGACCAGCATCCCTTAGATTGTCATTCTGACCCCCTGAAGACAGCAAGGGTGTATGTACACATAAAGTATGTCCAACTTGACAGTGTCCATCCAATGATGTTGTCCCGACCTACATCTTACTGTGTGTAGTTTCAGACAGCTAACTGTAGGCTAAGCCCTACTCATGAACAACACCTATTACAGCTTAAAGGATTCTCGCTCTGTGCCATTAGTACAGTGTTAATACAGCTGTCGGAGAAAATCAAGGCTGTGCATTCACTTGTGTGACTAAAGCAGAAAGATGGTCGAAGGGAAAACTGTATTTTGGGCCGTTTTCCCAGACATTCCCGATCCATGTGTCCTTATTGCAAAATCCAGTCCATTAGAGTCTCCCCAAATTAAGGACTGGTTATTACAGTCAAACCTGGATCAGCCTACTTGGTCTCTGCATTTTAGGAGGATCAGACGGATTCAGACAGAGAAAATGTAATTGACAGATGCTAGAGAGACAGAAAGAGTGGACAGTAAGCACCCAGCCTCAAATATCTATCAAAAAAGTCACATTTTCTTGTTTCGGTTAAGCCTGAATTGTAAGGAAAAGAAACGATAGGACAGGTTTATGCAGATGGAGAAGGACGGATGTAGGGATGGGAAGCGGAGGGTGGCAGATTGTAATTTGGTCCTGCTCCCAAATGGCCACTCAATCAGGGTTACCTTGGCAACAATGGCCAGAGCTGGGTGGTATTATGGGATGTAGAACTGGTGATTTACTCATGTAGTACAAGCTGCCAACACACACAAACTCTCATGAGTAAACAGTAAAAATATGCCATTATATATAATATTTCATACAGGATTAATAGAAGGAGGCAGGTACGTGATTAGTCACATGCTGCATGCTCACGTTAACATGAGGTTATTGCCATGCTGAGTGACACATGTCGGCATACGTGCATTGGGTCATGGCAAGCTCCACATTTGTGAGAACTATTACCTCTGTGTGTGTGTGTGTGTGTTTGTGCACACCTTGTTCCAGAACAGATAAGAAAGCCAGAGAGAAAGAGATATAAAACAAGAGAGGGAGAGCCTGTAAAGTTGTACTCGTTATCATAACTCAATAAAACTTTTATCATACAAGTGTACGTGCAAAGTTCACCCGTTTCTCGAGAACGGACTTTGAAATTGGATTGTTTTGGCTGAACAGACGATGCAAATGGTAAACTAGGCTCTGAAACCTTTCTTTCTGTGTGTCTGGCTTGAATCCATTTAACTCCTACAGAGACAGGCACACAGGCACTTTTGTGCCTTCCCTCAGACCACCATTGTCTCTGTGTCTGCATGCATGTGCATTGTTATTGCCGTGTGCACCAGTGTGTGGAAGGTAACTGTTAGTGTGTATAAGCATGTGGGTTTATGTATGCATGCATGATGGCATGCCAGAATGTCAGAAGGAGCTCATGGACTTTGGGGTCTGTACACTCAAAAAAACACAAGCATTGATCTGATAATGTGAAACAGAGAGAATATGGAGAAATACAGAGAAACAGAGTAAAAAGGGAAGATAAAATAAATCAAACATTTTCACATTGAACTGATGGCGAGATGGCATGCCAAAAATGTTTAAAAAAGTAATGTTAAAACAATGCAATCAGAATTTTAACAGTATATCCTGGATAAGTATTATTCCCACAATACCAAAGCAGAAAAAAGTCAGAAACAAATAAAAGTAGAAGGGAAGAAAGAAAAGAAAGAACAAACTGGCCTGTTGTTCCCCGTGGCCTTTTGTCTTATCGCACATTAAACAAGGTGACATCAGCTTGCTGGTGAGGCGGGTCACTGATACTACACTGTTTACATCATCCAAATACACTACTCCTGTTTACCTCACAACCTGCTCCGTGTTTCTTTCCAGTCCTTTGTGATGTTATAGTGTTGTCAGCCTTATTCCAGGCACTAAAAGTAAAAACCTTCTGCTGAGCGCTACAGTCTGTGATGTCCATTTAGTATTACCAGTCCAGTATTTTGTACCTGCAAATTATAGCTTTTTGTTAGACTTTGTTAATTGTGTGAATGCTGATTCGGCAGCATTTACAGCATTGTACAGCACTACTACTTTTGCATACTTTCAGCTACAAAAAACATTCACATGTCAAAATGTTTAGCTCTTAGGACATTTGCACTTGTCATTCAACCATTTATAGTTTTTAGAATATTAAGCTTTTTTCTTTTTACGTTAAAAGTCAATGAAGCAATCTTTAAACTGTCTTCAGGCTTCTTCCACTTCTAAATGCTAATCCTCCCCACATCAGGATGTTGGGTCTGGGAACTCACCATTGGCAGGGCTCAGTTGATAGATTAAACTTTTGCCGTATCTGAACACATCTTCCTTTTTTAAGAATGACTTCAGTGCTTAACTCCAAGTCTTCCAGAGTCACAACCAAAATAGATTAATAAGACTGCTGTTCGCTAACTGCAACAGCCATCTTCTTTGTTTTCAAATAGCAGGGTACCGTCATAACACTCTATGTAAAGCCTGCCCAGCGAATCTATACACGATATGATTAGCAAAACCAGAATTTGGTTTTTCCAGCTTGCAAGACAACGAGAGTTGCTAGACTGGCCCTGGCTGCAAATTACATTTGCTGCCACTAGGGTGCATCTAGATTTCTAGGCTAACTCCTCTTACCAAGGGTGTAACTTTAGTTTTAGTTTGGGGGGGGGCACAAAATGGATCTGGGTTGGGGTCTGGACTACAGACTCTGAATTCTAGTCTGGGCTGGCCCTTTTCATGATTTTCTTTCTACATACAATACTTATTTTTTACTATATACCACTGCTAATACTACTTTCTTATCACCTTTCTCTCATACTTTAACTTTTCTCACATACTATAACGTTTGCTATGACACGCGTGCAGAGCACAATGGGTTAGCAGTGTATCGCATCAGCTTTGTACATCATGGTAAAAGTCTGATCCAGGTCACCCCCTGATTGTGCACATAGGCCTGGTAAGTCTGGAAAAGCACGGTATGTAGGGGAGGAGGAGAGACCTTGCTTAGCATGCGAGAGGTAGCCTACAGGGATTGATGCCTGCATTCTCCAGAGGACAGTGGATTTCTCTGTGTTTTTGACTTGTGACACCAATTAAATTAAATCCTCCAACTATATTTCCGTTTCTGGTTGGGCGTGTTACATGTTGGGCGTGGTTTACTTGAAGAAAAAATTGTTGTTCAGAGCTATTTAATAAAACAACGTCGAAACTATACTATGACTGTTTTCAACATAAATTATTTTTGGTATGGTGGCTCAGTGGTTAGCACTGCTCCAACAGGCAACCAGCAAGTAGTCACTTCAGACACAGGTTTGATTCCCAGTCCAGATTGGCCCTTTTCATGATTTTTTTTGGCATACCATACTATGACTTTTTTTCAACATACTATACTATGATTTTCTTTGACATACTATAATGTGACTTTCATGACATTTTTTGACATACAATACTATGACTATTTGTGTATTTTTCCACATGCTATAATATGACTATTACTTTTTTTTTTTTTACTATACTTTGACTTCTTTAGACATACTCATTTGAACTGGGATGACAAACGCATGAAAATAGCCTTTCAAGAACAATTTTTTTTTAAATGGCTGTCAAAGTTGGATATTCCCAAATTGAAATTTGTAAATCCGCAAGTCGAAGTCCACATGTTGAAATCGACGAGAAAAGACAAACACATGATCGCACATGTTTACAGTCATTCATCACAAATATTTCTGTGTGACTAACTTTAGGCGGGGATCAAACCCACATTTCCTATAGTCCTGACAGCGACTTTTACCGCTGAACCATCTCCAAGGATGGTCAACAACAACTGTCACTTCCATCAAACAAAATTTACACACACTTTTTCTTTTCTTTTGTGTGGCAATGAGTGTTTGAAGAGATAACAAAACACAAATGTTTGTTAGTTTTACCAACCAGTCCTCCAAACCATGCGAGGATATGGGTGGTTTGTTCCCCACCTCCTATACAACCCACTGGAGCGTTTCATAAATTACCATCCCTAGCGGTGGCTGGAAAAACAACCTCATATCTAAACCAGAGAAGGTAGCGGTCAAGGTTTAAACACTTCGTTAACATTGTGAAATGGTCGCAATTTGGTCAGGTTTAGGTACCAAAACTACTTAGTTAAACGGTAAGTTAGGAAAAGCAAGGCATGCAGGGGAGAAGAAAGAGACATTATGGACAGAACTACAAGTGAATATTTTTCACTGGGGAATTAGAGCAGTTGCCTAGCATGTGAGAGGTAGTGGGATCCTTCTCCAGAGAACATTGGATTTATCTGTGTCTTTGACTTGTGACATAAATGAATCTGAATCCTGCAACTGTATGTTGGTTTCTGGTTGCTTTACAGCCACATTCTGGGTCTGGTTTACTAGAAGACAACATTTTACAGAGCTATTTAATACAAAAACGTTGAAACTAATGCTATAACTGTTTTTAATAGTCCCTGCAGACTCTGACCCATTTCGATTCCCAGTCCAGGTTGGCCATTTTCATGACGTTTTTTTCAACATACCTTACTATGAATTTTGCTATTACACACGTGCAGAGCACCATAGGTTAGCAGTGTATCGAATTAACCACTCGACCCCGTTGTCCGTCTTTGACATGTTTTCATAGTAAAAGTTTCATTCAGATCACCCCTGAGTGTGTACATAGGCCTGGTAAGTCTGGAAAAGCATGAGCATGACATTCTGGACAGAACTACATGGATTCTACATTCACTGGGGAAGGGTTACATTAAATGGTAAAGTGCTTGCTTGGCACAGGGATCAATACTTGCATTCTCCAGATGATTTTTATAATCCTTTCTTTCTCATGACTTTTTTTCAACATGCTATACTGTGCCTTTTTAATTAATAAAAAAAACTATACTTTGACTTTTTTTATCTTTTTCGACATATTATACTATGACTTTTTTTCAACAGAATATTCTTATTAAAAAAAAAACATTCCACATATATATTTTGTTTAAAACATTATTGGTACATTATTCAATTATGACAGCAATTTAGTGTTGCTTTAGCAATTTATCTTTTCAGCATTTGCAAGCGTGTTCTACAGGAAATGCATTTTCTTCTTCAGGCTTGATTTGGTTTGAGGAGACAAGAAGACTGAGCTGAGTGAACAGTGAAATGCAGTAAATCTCATGCTCAGAGATCACAATCTTACTGAGATGTGACATTTATCTTCTTATCTAACCCTCAAAAAGAACACAATAAGTGTATTTCCAGTATATGATAAATAGGGTAGGATAACAGAGCTCAAATTGTAAATGTGCGGTATTTATATAGCACTTTTCTAGTCTTCACAACTACTCAAAGCGCTTTTACATCATACAGGATACATTCACCATTCACAAACTGTGGCTGAGGCTGTCGTACAAGGTGCCACCTGCTCATCAGATAAACATGCACACACATTCACAACTCAGTGTTCAGTGTCTTGCCCAAGGACACTTCAACATGGGACTGCAGGGCCAGGGATTGAACTGCCAACCTTCCAATTGGCAAGCAATCGCTCTACTGAGCCACAGCTGCCCCTAATTGTTACTGATATTATTACCTAAATTACAAACGTTTTGGGTATGAATAAAGAGTTGTACTATCTATCTGTCTGTCTGTCTGTCTGTCTGTCTGTCTGTCTATCTATCTATCTATCTATCTATCTATCTATCTATCTATCTATCTATCTATCTATCTATCTATCTATCTATCTATCTATCTATCTATGTACTGTAAGCCAGACAGTTCAGGGTTCAGTGTGGCCCTATTCTCGGTAGGGTTACTCTCTTCTAGGTTGGAGGAGATCAAAGGCCCTGCTCGTCTTTCCCCCATCCTGCCAACCATTTCAAGCTTGCATCAATCACCCAATCTCTGTTTGGCTTCATTGCCATTTCCTCGTACCAAAGAGCTCTCCGTGTCTGTCAAAACTCTGTTTGTCTCTGCTTAGTGATGGATCTGAACAGAATTCTTTTTGTGTCCAAAGGGAAACAATTAGTTCAGTGTATGTGTGTGTTTGTGTGCTTGGGTTGCTGGGTGTGTGTACCAATGTGAGAAGAGCAGGCATTCGAGGCCATTGCTAAACAAACTCATTAACTAACCGTTTGTTAGAACTGAGACAGGACCGTACAAGCTATAAAGCAAAAAAGGAGACTAGAGAGAGATTTGAGATTAATGTAGGAGAAAGAAAACAACAGAGGAATTCCATACAGAGAATTCCTTGTCCTTTGAGTCAGCAATTACAGACAGACAGAGATACACACTTGAACACGTAAATGACAGAATATGGCTTATTATTAATAATGATATGCATGTTGTACTCCACTTCATTTATCTGACAGCTGTAGTTACTGGTTACTTTTCAGATTAAGATTTTAAACGTAAGCCTTGTGTGGCTTTTTGTTTTATGACCTTTTACACAAACTTTGTGTCTAGTTGGGGCCCCTTTGTTGGGGGTAGGGGGCATAGGTGGTGTAGGGGTATAGAGCATGGCCATCATTAATATCATTAGTAACACCTGTGCTTTTTTCTGCTATGGAATGTCACAATGTCTGGCCAAACCAGCCAAAAAACATGTTGTGTTTTGAGTAATGGACACAAAAAGAGTCTTGCTGTTGCTAGCATCATCACCTACACTAACACCATTGCGGTCTACACCAACATATAAAGAATAGCTGGATAAGTTTGCCGAGGGATGGTGAAAGTTGTTCTGGGAAATCACTTACTGAGGTTGAATTAGACAAGCAGTTACAGCCGGACACAAGAAAACATTACCACACTAACACACAAAAGAACAATATCCAGTACAATACTGCAAGATGGAGAACTAAAACCAGATATTTTCTGGATCATGTATAAAAAGGATTTATTCTAAAAGGGATAGTTTGTTGGTGTGTACTGTATGAATACATAATTGTCAGTGTAAGACACCACCTCGGTGCCAGCATGTCCAGATGTTCTCAGATTGTTATTTTCCTTTCTCTATCCCTCCATCTCTCTAGTATCCATCATCCTGCCCCACTGACCTACTGCTGTTGATTTGTGTAATCCCCACCTTTTATCTCCTTTCTCTAACTCCCCCTCAAACATGTCTTTATCATGTATCTGTCCGCTAATGCCTTTTACCATTTAATCTCATCTCCAATACAAGTGGTATTTTTGTACTTTTCATATAAAACTCTTGTGTGGAGGGCATGAGTGTATTTATAGCCTCTAAACCTCCCAATATACATGTGTGTCATATGCTGTTGATGCCAAAATGAATCAATTAAGCCTGCAGGACATGTGTTGATGAGGCGTGAATTCATTTTAATGTACTGTACTATGTGTGTGTGTGTGTGTGTGTGTGTGTGTGTGTGTGTGTGTGTGTGTGTGTGTGTGTGTGTGTGTGTGTGTCTCGACCCTATGTTATTTTATCTGGGTCTGTCGATGGGGGTATGCTACACAAACTAACGTGTTTGTCCTTAGTGAAGACCTAAGGGAGAACATGAGATCAAGTCTCGACTAGTGCATTTAACCACATCAAGAAGTTTTGTATAATTAACCTGTTCCTTATGCACAACCCAAAATAGATGTTTTGAAATGACTATTATGTGTGCCAGATAAAATTTTAAAGTTTAGGGACCCATTTTCATGGACCAAAGGAGAAAACAATGTCCTCCGTGAGTTTACTTTTTTTGGGTAATTTAATTACCAAAAATTTGGCACCACTTGTAAAATAACTTGACAAGGAGAAGATTATTATCGATAAATGCGGTGAAAGCAGGCATCAATCAATGTCATTATATTGGATTGGATTTGACAAAGTGGATGTTCCTAATAAATTGGCAACTCAGTGTGCAACACTCCAATTTAAAAATGTGAATGAACAAAGCCCAAAAGATAAATATACATGCTCTCAGACTACGTTCCTGAAGACAGATCATACACTTCTGTAAGATGAAATCCCATTTCTGGAAACACTGAACAATATATCACTATGTTTCCTGAGTGTAAAGATGCACATCATCAGGCTTTCAGTGCAGTTCCATCTGAAGTGGCAGCACCGTAAAATGTGTTTTTATTATTTTGCAGGCTGTCTGCAATTTGCGTAACATACCTTATTAAATAGGCTGCATTTGCTCAATGGCTTTGTTTACATTAATGTGCACAACAATGTGACTGCTGACAAAACTAAGGTAATAAGCTGATTAAACATGACTGACATAAAATGGCAATTCAGCGTGGAGTAATCCCCCTGTTTGCATGACTGAAGTACTTATTTTCATTTCAAGAGAGAACAGATGAAATTGTGGCCCACTACTTTGTGCTATACTGTAGTAACCATATGCTTTTTTTCTGAATTTGAAGGAGACTAGTGTTTTGGGGTAGTTTAAAGGAGGAGAAGTCTTGTTAAATGAATGCATCTCCAGCAACCCAGGACTTTTGCATCAGGGTGGTAGATGAGGGAAATATGTGAAAAGCCCTGTGCCCAGTGTCACCCCTAGATATCATCATCTGTTAGTTCCCTGGAAAACAGAAGCTTGTGGAAGTAGAGAAGCTTGGGATCCACAAAAACACCACACACCATTTTGTGTACCTTGTTATTTTTTATATATATTTTTTTGCAAAAGACTGGTGCTGGTTTTATAAGACAAACACTGGATGAGGCAAACATAACAATGTATTTCAAATCAAAGGTTGCAGATTCAAGTGAATATAGAACCTGTCCTTCAGCTGCTGCCTTTTGGAAGGCTATGAATAGGGACAACTTTACATATTCTGTCAGCAGTTGTAGATAAGAAATATTAGTAAGAATTGCCTCATATTCTAGCATAATAGACATGTGTCTGCTGGTAAAAGTATTTGAGTTTCTGTGATTTTAAAGGCTTTATATGTGTCCATTTTTAAGAAAGAGACACATGCATTATTAAGGATATTTGATCATGAAATTGCATTGGTAGTGCAATCCTTACAACCCTTATAATATGGTATTTGTACTGGCAGAATAATATCTGTTTTTGCCTCACACAGTTGCCAATTTACTCATGTATAAAGACTGTTGTATTACATATGTGACCAGCATGCAAACAGCGCCCTAAAGCCCAGAACAGAAAGGAAGCGTCAGCAGAAGAACATCTTTTGATCTGCAGCAAACTGCATAACAGCAGCAAAGCACACTGCATCATCATTTTAGTAGAATATGTGACAATCATTATTACAGGAAGAGAACTCAAAAGGTGCTTTTGTGAGTCATAAGTTATGTGAGTTAAGTTATATTTAAAAAAGCAGCTTGTAGAGAGTAAAATATTGCAAGCAGATCACTTGGAAAAAAGAGAATTATACCTGATGTTGCTGTCAAAATTTACATTTAATGTTATATATCTGTGGAACATTTCACTCTAAATTAATGAACAACCAGGAGGACAAATTATGCAGCAGGTTGAGCATTGAGGGACTTGAGGCCTTATCTGGCTACATGAGATGTAAATAGGGGTTGAGTTTGATAGATTGTGAAGGGGGAGAACAGTAGATACCACATTAATACAATGCCGTTCATTACTAATGCATTTTTGCAGAACATAATGTCTCAGATACATTTGGCCTCTGTTAGTGGCACTGTAGCTGCAGTGCACTGCAGCACATTGTGTTAATGAGTTACTGACAACATAATAAGGATTTGCGGGATCTATATTATGAAATGCTGCGAATTAAATATGGCTTGTGGCTATGGAGGTTACATCTACTGTACAGACAGAGATTTATCACAATAAAAACAATAATAATATAATGTGTTATACAATGGCCATAATACCCCTCTTCTCATTGTCATTATCAAACCAGTTGGTGTATTTCTGGCATCTGATTGATGCGAAGGTCAATGGTCAGGGCAGAACAGGGCTTAGCAGAGAAAAGAGCACAGAGCCTGAGTTATGAAACTACTGGAACATAATGAGCCATGCGCTTCAATGAAATCCCAGTATGAAGAAGCAACTTGCATAAACATGTCAAAGGATTCATGCAGATCATTAAATGCATTGAAATGTCTGTAACTTATGGAAATCACTCAATCCCAGAAAAAACATTAAATCTCCATTTTGTAAATTATAGGTTTACATTACATGTCATTTAGCTGACGCTTTAATCCAAAGCTACTTCCAATGAAGTGCTTCAACCCTGAAAGTGCAAACTACACAACCATGCAAAGTGCATTAGCTCTAAATGAGCAAAACTACAAAGAGACATGTGAAAGTGCAGTTTCAAGAATATATATATATATATATATATATATATATATATATATATATATATATATATATATATATATGTATAAATATATATATATATATATTCAGTATATATATACTGAATATATTGTATATACTGTATATTTTCTTTTCCTTCTTCATGTTTATCCAAAGTGTAGTCAGAAGAGATGTGTTTTTAGTAGTGCTGTCAGTTAAACATGTTATTAACGGCGTTAACACAAACCCATTTGCAAAGGCAAACCGGCGTAGATTGTTTTATTGCATGATTAACGTTCTTTTTGGCCTAGCAAACTTGGTAGTTTTTCAACAACTAGTAACGTTCGAAAACTACAACACCACAGTGGATCTAGCTAGACCGGAAACAAAACAACAGGCACGCTAAACACACTTGTTTGGGCTTGCGAGGCGACCAAAGAGTACTAATGTTACGTTTTAAGTGGATGGGGAGCGCGAGACACCGAAATGGATGCCAAAAGTTGCCAAATGATTCCATTGACAAGACCAAAGTGATCAGTGTGTTTTGTCGTGAACTGAGCTATCATTGCAGCACGTCCAGTCTGAAATACCACTTGATGGCAGAGCACACAACTGATGCAAATTCTACAACACCTCGACAAAGTCTTTTTTCGCCCTTTTATTGATGGACAGTGTTACATTGTGTGAGAGATTATTTGCTCCAAGTGAGAATGTTACGTGTGAAATTGAACACTACAGTAGACTATGTGCCAGTGTTGTTGCCGATCTACTTTTCCACGTTGATAAGAGCTTAAATCATTGCGATTAATTGTGAGTTAATTATGACATTAATGCGATTAATCGCGATTAAATATTGTAATCGTTTGACAACCCTAGTTTGTAGCCTTTGGCGGAAGATGCGTAGCATAACATCTGGCATTTTTTATCCTCACATGCAAAAAGTAGACCCTAATAACTAACCTTTATTTCATTATGTATAAAGGGCACAGCTTATGTGTAATACAGCTCAAGATAAACCCCAAATCCTATGGAGATTTTAAATATAGAACTTGAGTGTTGATTTGAGGTAACTTACCCCCTTAAAATGAAAGGGCGGTCTGGGACACAAGAAGCAGCGCTTTGAGAAACTCAGCATGGAACTCCTGCAACATTAAGCCACTGCTGATTTGTAATTATATGAGATAAGAAGATGAGTGGGGGTTTAGTGCATGTCTTGACTAAATGAGAGAGGTTATTTGTGTTCCAGGGGGCACGGGATGATACACTCATCTTTACAGGCTTAGGCCACTGCACTGTCTGTTCAGAGCATCGGGTACAAGGGAGGATTCCTCCCTCTGTATCTCTGTGCTTCTGTGTGCTAACAAATACACGTGTAATCAAGCATACAGACAAACATACAAGCATGTACACGTGTAATGCGACCTTGACCAAATATTATTTTACAAAAAAAAACATTGTCACGACGCAGGTTGCAGACTCAGAGATGTTTAGTAATCAGTGTCTGAGTGTGTGTTAGTGTGTGATACTGAGAGAGAGGGGCACTGGCAGTTTAGCTTATA
This sequence comes from Percina caprodes, assembly GCA_013375575.1. Taxonomy (NCBI): domain Eukaryota; kingdom Metazoa; phylum Chordata; class Actinopteri; order Perciformes; family Percidae; genus Percina; species Percina caprodes. Next base: position 2,759,384 of record JABXJD010000040.1, read on the forward strand.
CTGAGTAAACCAGAAGGCTTTTAGTTCAGATCTGATTTTCAGTATTACTGCAGCTGAGACATGGAAACAACAAGACTTGATGCAGTAAACATGTGATTTGAAAAGAAACTGAGAGACAAATGAAGAATAGAAGACAGACAAAGAGGAGAGCTGAGGCCAAAATGACAAATGAGGGGCAAAATTACAGTACTGTTAGCGTGGTCTCCTCAAAATTGAACTGACAAACAAGTACATTTTAAACTTGCTGGATTGAATTAAGCATGAATGAAAGGGTTGGATAAGTGAAACCACTTTAAAAGAAGCAGAGCTTGTGCACTGAGATCAATCCTTGTGGCAGAAACTGATAAGGTATTCTAATTAACTCATAAGACCCGGGGTTAATTTAAAAACATATTACAATTTGACAGCATAACATTCTCTCAGGAAAATTAGGAATGATAAATAATGGATTTTATTTATTATTTATAAAATGATTTATTAGGGTGTGTGTGTGTGTGTGTGTGTGTGTGTGTGTGTGTGTTTTGGGCAGATGGCTCAGCTGTTTGTTTCAAAGTAGTTGGGCATTTGAGGGACTTGTTTGGATAAAAGTGGAAATGGGACTCATGGAGTAAAAAAAGGACAGAAAAGTAGACAGAGTCAAAATGAGACATATAAAAGCTTAAGAGGAAATCTAGGGACAAAACAGCAGCTAGACAACACCATATGCCCCATGGCACATTATCCACTGCTTCAGTCGAGCTTGCACTCAATGCGCACCCCATGGGTTTTTAAAGCTCAACTTTGCCAAACAACAAGTAAAGTAGAGTATTAAGCCTTTCATTTTGTTCCTCATTTCCCGATGAATTAATGGTACGTAAACAAGTTCATTTTTTCAGAAGCATACTTGAATTCACAGAAATTCATTGAGAAAAAGGAGCTGGAAGGAACTGAAATGTAATAATAACGAGTGGTAGATTAAAACAAACAAGACATAACTAGTAATTAGCGAGCTGTAGAGGTGCTGGTAGGTGTCTTTGTGAACTTTGGACTACTGGGCTAGGTGTCGACCTAGCTGTTTATCCACCATGATCACTTGCCACACTGGAATCTGTGATAACCTCCTGCAAATAAGGAAATGAAAAATGTATTAAAGCCACCTTTGTCCACAGGGATGGAGCATTTTGACACTTAAAATGTGTGTGTACTTTTTCTGCGTACTTTGTGGTCTGTGTGTGTGTGTGTGTATGTGTTTGTGTGTGTGTGTGTGTGTGTGTGTACAGTTAGAAGTTGTTTGAGGGTGTGTACTGTATACGTGCATACATGTGTCATGTTTTTGACAACAGAGATGATTCAGACAAGCTCGTCACATACGTCTCACTCACCACACATGTCACTTAACGGTGCCAGTGTCATGCTTGGGTTATTTACAGAAATCATTACAATTGTACAGAAGTACGTCTCAGGGTTTTAGAAATGGTTACTTCCTGTACTGACCATATATTTCTTCTACGTTTTGTTAGCTGGAGGTCAAATTTACAATTTGTAATTTGTTATATATTCATTATAGGTAATTTTGCATATATGATTAATTGATTGATTGATTAGAAATGATTAAAAATAGTATTTTAACTTTTAAATTTGGATCACAGGCTGTGGCTTTAAATACTGATTACTATTTTATTTTCTCATATTTTACCAGATAGATAGATAGATAGATAGATAGATAGATAGATAGATAGATAGATAGATAGATATTTATTTATTGTATTTATTATCCCATGAGAGAGAGATTTGTTATATAATAATAATATAGTAATGCAATATACACAGACAAATACATCAACAAATAACATAAAGACAGATACGATTTATAGAAACAACCACATTTACAACAGCGACACCAGATCTATACACTATTTTTTTGTTGTCAGAAATACAAATACTCCAGAAACAGTCATTCTGGAAAACCTAGGGAAGATAATCTGGTAATTAAAGGATAAGAAAAGAGAACATGACTGGTTAAAGGTACAGTTAAACCACACAGCTCCACAGCTCTGATTAATCCATTAAGTCCATCTGATATCTTGTCTAACCTAAAGACCATTTCCAAGATGCGATACACAGACTAGTAGAAACACTATGTTAAATGAGCATGTAAAAAACACTGTCACATACGTGATGGTGCATCATATAAACAGTATACATAATATAACAGTTTGTCGTGACCTGACAAACCACACAGGGATCAGATCAAATTACACTTTCAATTGACACATTCACTCTCCAGTCTCAAGAGTTTAATTAATGAGTTTTTCATCCCCAGTGTATTTAAATGTCTGTGCAGTATTAAAGTGTGTGTATTGTATGGATGTGTGTGTGTGTCAGACAGAGTATATATAACCCTCCCATCTGTTTCAGGCTGTACAGATGCTGTCTCAGAAATAGAGGATTAGTGCTAAACTTAAAAAGAAGGGGGGGTGGCACATGATGAGAGGACGAGGGTAAAGTCAGGCAGTGACTAACACCAAAAGCATAAATCTGAGAGTGTCAGAGCAGCCGTTCAGAGGGAGGATGAGGAAATGAAGGAAACGCAAAACAGGCAGTGCAAAGTTGTTATGGGGCCAAGCACGTTGTGTCTATATGAGGGATGAAGAATCGGGGCGAAGGACATGTACAAATAAAGACAGAGATAAACTGAAGATGTAAAGAGAGAAATTTGTAATGTTCAACACTGTCATAACATATCATCAAAGCCTTAGATGTAGTTGGTTAAAAATACCCACTGTGTAATAAAGTCAGGGTGATGTGCTTGTTGGTCTAAAGAGAGGAAATGTGCTCATATCTGTGTGAGTGTATGCAAACCAAATTAATTTGACTGTACATGTGTTTTTGTCTTTGAGAAGCTATAATCAAAAGCTTGTCTGTTTTGCGCTTGTCAGGCTGAGACAAGACATTACATTGGTAGCAATGCGAGGAGCTACAGAGACTGATTGCCTTTTCATGGCTGATGGCATGAAAAGCTGTGTCCAAACTCTCAGCCAAGAAGCTTGTGGACCGTTCATGTTGTCAACATTCCCCACTGTTGTACAGCTCACAGTGTTACTGTGAAAGAGTGAAGATGATTGCAATAACTTTAAAGCATGTAAAAAAAAAAAAGTGATAAATACAAACAAATACTGAATCAATGTAAAAAAGACAAGTTTGTTTAAGTAAGGTATAAGAAAAAAACTGTGCATTGTGTGTAGAGCTAAGAAGCTTCAATTCTGCATCTCTTTCTTCTTCTTTGGATATTTTGAGCTGCTGTTTGAGTTCTTAATTTCTGTGTTTTCCTCTATTTACTCCAAAGAGCTCACCGTTGCTACTTCCATAAACAAAGACAAATCCCTTCCTGTTCTCAAGAACATTTCCCAGGAAATGTCCAAGGTTAAATAAAATGAGAAATGTTCTACAAACACGTTATGAGTTGATTTAATATGGCATAGAAAATCAGGAATGTATTTATGTGAAAATGACAGATTATTGCTTTAACCTTAAGGCTTTTACCCTGAGGTTTGAGAAATGGAATGATCGGCATCAGTGATCAGTATTGAAATTGCAGTATTAAAACCCGGTGGGATTCCTCTGGAGCACTACGAGAGCTGTTTTGGCATCAACCAAGCAGGGCTATAACTGGAATTATGGGCCATGTGTTCCCCTGTGTGGGGATTCTTAAACATGTGTGAGGTTGAAAAAAAAGTACAAGGTTTTAGACATTTGCTTTTGATTTGAATCCAAATAAAAACATGGAAAAGCTCCAAAATAGTTAAGTGTCAATCTTTCTTGAGAAGGCTCTTAGAAAACTGTTGGAGCGATCCCTGATGTGCCCAGATGATGCTTCACCTCCATTAATAGCTTGATCAACCACACCTGAGTTCAATCACTACACTGACTTGATGCTTGACAGTTTTCTGAATGTGACCCCAGGTGTCACAACGTGACTTCAGTGACTCAAACAACTTCTGTGGCTCTGGAAAAATGCTGTATCACCAATACTTGTGTACAGTATATACAGTATGTTGATTGAATAGCACAAATTATTCAAGGCTTATTGACGTAATTAACATCCAGACAGAAAGGTGTGTTCACGTGCCGAGGAGCATGTTTTGTATGCCATAAGGCAGAGTAGGAAGGCTTCCTCTGCCGTGTCGCTGCGCTAGTCACAAGGCCAATCCCCACGCAGACATGACTAAGAGAGCATGGGGAGCAAGGCGTGTGTCAACACATGGGAATCATCTGTTTCATATATGACATGATCTTTTTTCTGCAAATGCGTCTTTGGGTGTTAGAGTCTTGTGGGTAGATGGATGGGTGTGGGGAGGCTAATGATTTCTAAATGATCAAGACCATTACGTAAAACGGATTTATTTTTATTTTTGGAGCTCAGGCCATTGGTTCTATTGATAACACAAATCTGTTGAGTCCTCAGAGTGTGGTCACACAAATATGTGTCTACAACTGAGAAAAAGCATAAGTGGTCAGATGATCATACAGGTTTTAAACAAACATCCCTAGGTTATCCAAATTAGTAAAAATAAAGTACAGCCCAACTCAGACTTTAAACTTCTACTAAACATTCAGACAAACTTTGTGGTTCAACTTTGACCTTACCATACTTGCCGTACTTTTTTGCTCTATGTATTAAGGCATTATTAGTATCACTGTGGGTCTGCTTGCTTTGGTTTTACCTTCAAATAGAGTGGTAGCTCATCTGTCAAAACTGTTGGTCTGTTTATAACTGGTATAGTTGTCTAACCAGCCACACTCGTGCTATTTTTGCATTTGGGATTTTAGCAAATACTTTGGTGGGTACAACGTCATCATAACCAATAGAACAAATGGCCTGAACTACAAAAATAAAACCCAAGTTGTAACTAGAAAATGCATTTCCTGCAGAAAATGCGTGGGAATGCTGAATAGCTGAATTGCTAAAGCTAACCTGGTTGAATAGCTTAAATCAGTAAAAGTTGTAGAAAAAATTGAAACGCTAAACTGGATAAATAGCTTAAATCAGTAAGAAGATGTAGTGAGTTGTGAGAATAGTTGAAAAATGCTAAATAGGTGAATTGCTAAAGCTAACCTGGTTGAATAGCTTAAATCAGTAAAAGTTGTAAGAATAGTTAAAAAAGTAGAAGTGGTTTTAATTAAGTTGAATAACACCATTAGTGTAAAAAGGTGGAATAATTAAAAAAAAATTAAATGCTAAAGCTAAACTGGAGAAATAGCTTAAATCAGTAAGAAGATGTGGAAGTAGTGAGAATAGTTAAATTGCTGAATAGCTTAAATGCTAAAGCTAAACTGTATAAATAGCTTAAATCAGTATGAAGAAGCTTAAGTAGTAAAAATAGTTGAAAAAAGTAGAACTGGTTGTAGTTAAGTTGAATAACACCACTACTGTAAAAAAGGTGAAAAAATGTAAAAAAAAAAAAAAAAAAAAAAAACTTGAAATGCTAAAGCTAAACTGGAGAAATAGCTTAAATCAGTAAGAAGATGTTGAAGTGGTGAGAATAGTTGAAAAATGCTGAAATGCTAAAGCTAAACTGTATGAATAGCTTAAATCAGTAAGAAGAAGCTTAAGTAGTAAAAATAGTTGAAAAAAGTAGAACTGGTTGTAGTTAAGTTGAATAACACCACTACACCATAAGGAGCTAGAGCTAGATTTTAAAAGTTGAATGGTTTTAATAACTGAAAGTCTGCAGAAGATACGGACAATTAAAAAACGTACGGAATAATAAATAATCATAACAGGGTTAAAAGCCTTTTTAACACTAGGTGATGGGATGCTATTGTGGGAATTGAACCCGGGTCTCTGGCATGAAAGGCATGTGACATAACCACTGCACCACCACTGAAGTGTCTTCTTTACAAACTATACAGGGTAATATATAATTTATCTGTGTATGTCTCTATCTGTCTGTCTGCATGTGCGTGCACACACACACACACAAACACACACACACACACAGGGAGACACAAACAGACACACACACAGGGAGACAGTTACATTGTAATATATAATGAGACAGACAGACATACAGAGTATTACAGTGTATATATTACAAAAATATATTGAAATGCTAAAGCTAACCTGGATAAATAGCTCAAATCAGTAAGAAAACGTTGAAGTAGTGAGAATAGTTGAAAAATGCTGAATAGCTGAAATGCTAAAGCTAACCTGGTTGATTAGCTTAAATTAGTAAAAAGAAGCTTAAGTAGTAAAAATAGTTGAAAAAGTAGGAATGATTTTAATTAAGTTGAATAACACCACTAATGTAAAAAGGTGGGAAAATTCAAAAATATATTGAAATGCTAAGAGCTTAAATCAGTAAAAGTAGTAAGAATAGTTGAAAAAGTAGGAATGGTTTTAATTAAGTAATGTAAAAAATAATGTGAAAAAATTGCAAATGCTAAAGCTAAACTGGATAAATCAGTAAGAAGAAGCTTAAGTAGTAAAAATAGCTAAAAAAAAGTAGGAAAGGTTAAGCAGAGGTTTCACTGTGGGAATCGAACCTTGGTCTCCCACATGAAGGGTATGTGTCATAACCACTACGCCACCACTGAAGCATCTGTTTAGTGTGCTATACATTGTAATATATAATGAGACAGACAGACATACAGAGTACTGCAGTGTCTGGGAAATGGTTGTCATGGCTACATATGATCAGTGGCCATGTTTGTAAACACAGCTAGGAAGCCTTTCATCTCTGTGATGTCATCACTTTGATCTGTTAACGATGCAGCTGCTGTGTCAACTGTGGGAAACCGCAGCTCCTCAGACACTGAACCAGCTCTCAAACAAATGGTCAGACGGGCAAAATGAAAAGTTATTTCAGTCAAATAACCTCCTCATGAGCACCAGAAGGCCTTTGTGAACGTATTGATATAAAATTCATGTTGATAAACTTATAAATGTGGGCGTATCAGCGATTTAAAAAAGTGCTTCAATCTGCGTTTTGCTCAGAAATGTGGACGATGTTTAACATGGCAGTGAATGGAGAAAGATAGGGAACTCTTGTCCTTTGAAAGCTCGCTGAGCGAAAAGTATAATTCATATTGCATAAATGGGCACATTGGCTGAAACTAGACAAGAATACCAACGTTTTGATGTATAAATTGTCCATGACAAGTTAGAATTGTTGGTGTGGGAGCGAGTTATAGAGAACGGAGTAAGATAATTTTTGAGCGCTTCACTCTAGTGACATCACTCCTCACTCTACTGCACGCAATACACACTCATTATAAACGCAGAAAAATCATAAAATGTTCACTATACTTAAACTGCTTTTTCACAAAAACTGTAAAATATATCAATCTGAAAAGCCATTGCATGATAGCTAAATATTTTGTGAATGGTTTAAACTTTGAACCACGTCTGTAGGTGAAAGTATGAAGGCGCTGAAAGTTTTGGGAGCAGAAGAAGATTTGAAGGATTTGAAGCTTGCTCTCATTGACTTTAATGTTAAAAAAAATTGTTTAAAAGCTTAATATATGAAAAAGTATAAATAGTAGAAAAATTGCTGAAGAAGTCCCATCATCTGCTGAAAGAGCTGAAGATTTGAAAAGTTGAACGGTTTAAATAGCTGAAAGTATGCAGAAGATACGGAGAGCCAAAAAACGTACGGAAGACGAAATAATAATAACTAGAAAATGCATTTCCTGCAGAAAATGCGTGGGAATGCTGAATAGCTGAATTGCTAAAGCTAACCTGGTTGAATAGCTTAAATCAGTAAAAGTTGTAAAAATAGTAGAAAATAGTGAAAAAAGTAGAAGTGGTTTTAATTAAGTTGAATAACAACAATAATTTAAAAAATTGTGTAAAAATCCCCCAAAAAATTTAAATGCTAAAGCTAAACTGGATAAATAGCTTAAATCAGTAAGAAGATGTTGAAGTAGTGAGAATAGCTGAATTGCTAAAGCTAACCTGGTTGAATAGCTTAAATCAGTAAAAGTTGTAGAAAAAATTTAAATGCTAAAGCTAAACTGGAGAAATAGCTTAAATCAGTAAGAAGCTTCAGTAGTGAGAATAGTTGAAAAATAATATAATTTTATTCAATTATACTGCTGTTTTGAGTCAAAAATCTTGCAGTAATTAACACCGTATTTAGTATGTTTCAAAATGCAGTTGTAGTATCAGCAGTAATACATTACAGCAAATCATATCAACAGTACAAATACAAAAGGAATTAAAAAGAAAACTAAAAATGTAAAAAAGATCCTTGGCCAACCAGAAAGAAACTTTCAAATCATTCAAAACACAAATGCATGAAGACAGAAGTTTACAAAAAGTAAAGTACAAAACTGGCAACAGTCTGTAAAGATGGTGGCTGAGTTTAAGAGATGAATAAAAAGACAAAGAAAAACACGGTATTGGTCCTTTTACCAAAAATAAGTGAGTATAACATGAATCGATAACAAATTGGTTACTTGTTTAACCAAAATCCATAATGCCTAAACAATAACTGTTTTCTACTACTCCTACATTGGTCATACAGTATATCTGTGAGAAAACAGATCACGAGGAAAAGTTGATATAAAAATAAATAAATAAATAATATAAATTGTGATGAAATAAAAATTAAGCATACACTTCTGAGGCATATAAGTTAGATATTATTAAATAAATAAAATAAAATTGTTGTCATACTCTTTAGAAAGACAGTCAGCGTGCCCGATGGGTCAATACAGTATGTTCCAATGGTTTAATTAATATATAAATAAATAAAAAGAACCTAGAAAAATACAATACTTAAATTCTTGTTAAAGCAAAATCCATAGTACCTAAACAGTAATTGCTTTTCTACTAGCTCTTTAAGGCAGGGCCAACAATATACAGTGGTGTGAAAAAGTGTTTTGTGATGATCTGAAACATTTAGGTGTCACACCTAAATGTTTCAGATCATCAAACAAATTTAAATATTAGTCAAAGAAAGACAAGTAAACAGAAAATGCAGTTTTTGAATGAAGGTTGTTATTATTAAGGGAAAACAAAATGAAAGTGATTGCACCTAAACCTAATAACTGGTTGGGCCCCCTTAGCAGCAACAACTGCAACCAAGCGTTTGCATTGAGTCTTTTACAGTGCTGTGGAGGAATTTCTGTCCACTCATCTTTGCAGAATTGTCTTCATTCAGCCACATTGAAGGGTTTTCAAGCATGAACGGCCTTTTTAAGGTCATACCACAACATCTCAATAGGATTCAGGTCAGGACTTTGGCTAGGCCACTCCAAAGTCTTCATTTTGTTTTTCTTCAGCCATTCGGTGGTGGACTTGCTGGTGTGTTTAGGATCATTGTCCTGCTGCAGAACCCAAGTTTGCTTCAGCTTGAGGTCACGAACAGATGGTTGGACATTCTCCTTCAGGATTTCTTAGTAGACAGCAGAATTCATAGTTCCTTTTATCACAGCAAGTCTTCCAGGTCCTGAAGCAGCAAAACAGTCCCAGACCATCTCACTACCACCATACTTTACTGTTGGTATTATTTTTCTGAAATGCAGTGTGACTTTTACCCCAGATGTAACGGGACACACACCTTCCAAAAGGTTCAGCTTTTGTCTTGTCAGTCCAGAGTATTTTCTCCAAACATCCTGGGAATCATCAAGATGTTTTCTGGCAAAAATGAGACGAGCCTTCATGTTGTTTTTGCTCAGCAGTGGTTTTCGTCTTGGCACTCTGCCATGTAGGCCATTTTGCCCAGTGTCTTTCTCATGGTGGAGTCAGGAACACTGACCTGAGCTGAGGCAAGTGAGGCCTGCAGTTCTCTGGATGATGTTGTGGGTCTCATGTGACCTCTTGGATTAGTTGCTGCTGGACTCATGGGGTATATTTGGTCCGGAGGCCACTCCTGAGAAGTTATGTCTTAACAGAGCCATGTAGTTTGGGATTTTAAAAACCTTCATTTAATAACTGCATTTTGTGTTTATTTGTGTTATCTTTGTCTTATATTTAAATTAGTTTGATTTGAAACATTTTGGTGTGATAAACATGCAAAAAAATAACTAATCAGGAAGGGGCAAACACTTTTTCACACCACTGTATATTGTCCCCATCAGTAGGCCGATGTCCTGTCAACTAAACTAACTGAAAATTAAACTAATATATAAATTGTGATGAAGTCAAATGGGTACATAGTGTATGTTTCATTATTGTTGTTAAGGCCGGCTACACATTGGCTGCGTGGCGTGAGCGTTGGTGTTTCTGTTACGTGGCAGCTGCGTGGCGTAGTCTATGTCTTTGGACACCAGAAACGTGTCTGACGCGGTGCTGTTGCTGCTGCTAGCCTCGTCTGACATGTCTGTATGTTTCACATAAACATAATCATAAATATGTACTGATCTTATTACAGCAAAGACAACGTCGTCACTATTGACAGCAAAAGAGACTACAGAATATTTTGTTCTGTATTGACAGGTGCAATATGAAAATTTATAATAGAGACTTTCAAACATCAAGATGTCATTTATTAATCATTATTATTATTAATGTATTTTTCGTGTTCTATTTTTGCCTGGAAACGCTTCAATACCCTTGCGTGTTGCTTGAAAACTAGGCATCGGTTCTATTTCTAGCATGCACGTCTTCATGTGTGCCTGAGACGTGCGTGTCACGCAGGCAGTGTGTAACCTGTTAACATGGGAGCCGAAATAAAAACTGACATGGCATGCAGCTGCCACTCTCACGCCCCGCTCACGACACGCAGGCAGTGTATTAGCCTAAGCCCTACCATTACAGCCTTTTTACATGGTGGTTAGACTGAGGCTAAGATCCCATTTCTAGTTCAAGCTGCAGACGCCTGTACTGACACTCGCTGTCATTTTAAACATCATCTTAACATTTAGCTCAGTTTACTGAAATCCCTTATTTATTTTTACATCTGACCTCTCTTCCAGATTCAGTAAGTTCAGATGCATATAGCAACTAAAGCAAGTGAAAGGTTTCCCCCTTCATCTGGCATGAAGAGGGAAAACAGAAAAGGTGAATTGAAAAAGAAATTAAAATAAAAGCTATGAATTGTACTAAAACAGAAAAATAAGCATACAATGTATAAATCATAAGGTGGAAATACATTTTAAAAAGTATTGGTGTCAAACTGTTCAGAGAGGCAGCCATTGGTGCTGATTGGTCAGTACAGCATCTTCCAATGGTTTGCAATATTGTTCAACCCTATAAATAAAGGCTTTTCACATGGTTGTTAGACCAAAGGCTAAAAACCGCAAATAATGTCTCAAGCTGCAGTATCTGTACTGAAAATCATACCAGCACGCTTATGTTATTTGTGTTATTTCGACATTTAGCTCAATTTACTGAGCCTCAAAATAAAATAATGCAGGGTTATCCTTGACTTTGAAGGAACATAAGGTTAGAGTCACTTGATTGTTTCCTGATTAGAAGACCATCACAGGAACATTAGTTCTTGACTAGTTCTTTTGACAAGGTTTATTTAACCAAGTCATTCTTTTTAAGACAAAACCTTCAGTTTTAATTCCACAGTCTTAAACTGAAACACTGTGGCAGCTTTTCAGTAGGGTTAGGATTAGCCCAAGGCCGAGTTTACACATGTGAAAATCCTTTAACATGCCTACCAGCTGAAACCCCACACTAATAATTATCATTTTTTTTATATATATTCCATGTCATCCTTTCCTTTTCCTTCTAAACATTTTATATATATATATATATATATATATATATAATATGAACAACAGATTCATATATATATATATATGAATCTGTTGTGGGATCCAAGAAAGCAGATAAAGAATGAAAAGGAAAGGATGAAAAATAAATTAATAAAAGATATTAATGATGATGAAATACAAAATAAGCATACACTGTTTGAATTATATGAGGTATATGTCAATTATCAATGTTCCAAAATAAATTGGTGTCCTGCAGTCAGTGTCCAGGGGTCAGTAGCATAAGTTGCTAGTTGTTGAGTCCGTCCATTGTTGGCACAAACCCTAACCCTTAACAGAGCCCAGTGTACTTGTGAAGATGTAAGGAGCTGTAACATTGTGACCTGTGATGATCCAGGGGCTGTAGACCTGCAGCTTCCAGGTTTCTGGCCAGTCTTTGGTGCGAGGACAGCATCACTGTTGTGACGTGGAGGAGCAGAGGCCTTAGATGGAAAAACAGTAACAAAAAACACATTATCCATCGCATTCCTAATGCAAATAGCAACCACAATGTAGTTGTTAATACAACTAATTATTACCTTTACAACTTGTTTAGGGCAAAGTATAATGCTGCACTGAGGAGGAGCTGTGACAGTGATGACTGACTAATGAATAATCAGCGTAACTTTGGTTCCCCGCATCAGTTCACCTGATCCCTCGGCAAATGTCTACAGTAGTTAGGCTCTACTGAACTGTGCACAGCATTTGATGCAAAGCTGTGGACGTAGGAGAATGAAGCAGCTCCTGAAAAGAGAAAATACAAAGTTGCTGTAATAAACAAACTATGCAAAAAACATGTTCAAAACTCACATAATCCACAATAATGAAATACCTTGAACAAGGTTGCATGGCAACAACATTTCTGTCCAGTGCCATTTTACACAGAGTAGTTTTGGAAGGCTGCAAGATGTTCAGCCTTCTTTAAAGTCCTGATGGTCTCCACTGTGTGAAGTGGAGTGATCACAGCAGAGGCAGACCTGCAGCAAAAACCTCATTTAAATGACAATGTACTGCTAGCTGTAACAACGGTGTTGCAAAATTGCTGCATTATTACAAAGTGAATACAAGAATTACACAATTAAAGCAATATAAAAGCACATATGAAATTAGAACCATTACCTTCCGTTAGAAGAGTCTTCAGCGCTGTCAGGTAGGCTGGCGGTATTTCAGTTTTAGAGCCAGACAGAAGGTGAGGCAAAGGCAGGCAGGTGTTATCTCATCCTCTCCTTGGAAGAATGACTGGGACTAGCATGAAGGTGAAGGTGTCCCTGTGTGGTCCAACGGTGATTGTCTGTCCATTGTCAGTCCATTGTTGATGGACAGTTAAGCTGACCAGTCTTGGTCGTTGTCGGTCTTCACAGTGATGAAGGAGGTGAGGCCATAGCTGGCGGTGTCCTCACAGAGGACAGGAGAACTGTGTCTCTCGTCCAGGGGAAAGTAAAGGTACGTGAGTTCTAGTCTATAACAGCCACCCACCCTGAAATTGGGTGGCATGTAAATGTGGGGTTTCAGCTGGTAGGTACCAATACACCAGAGCAGAGTCTGGCGATAGTGATAGTAGTTGTGTACAATGCTGTACACAACTACTGCATGTTTAGGGCTGTACTTGGGATGTACAGCCCAAGATATGATGTAAATATATTTCATAACAATATGGTTACCTGAAAAATATTGACCAATAACAATATAGTTCCTGAAAAGATATTGACCCATAACATTATCCAATACTGCCAAAAATTAAGATTACCAAACAAAATGTCTTTCAGCTTACTAAATTAAATACAACAATATGTTTTGTGTGACTTCCTTTACACAGCAAGAGAAACAGAGACCAACAACAATGAGGTATTCTAAAAACACGTCATGATTTTAGTTTTACCTGCCTACTGTGGCGGTGGATTAACATCGGGTCCAGCTGCAACAAAGAGGCTTTTAAATTATTAATTAGACCAGAATGTATTTTATCATTGCAGGTTTCAATAATTTTAAATAAAAAGTGTTAATTAATACATTTTCAGTCACTTACTATTGGTATTATGTACAGACCTTTTTCTCTTGGTCGTTTTCTTTATCTGTAAAACTCAGCTACCATTTTCACGGACTGTTAGAGGACATGACACAGTATACAGGATTATGATAACTGTAATAGGTTCTCATCACACCAGAGTGGAGACAATGCTGCGGTTTAGAGATGAAAATGAGGTCCAGCAGTGTGTTCTTATCTGTGGTGGCAGCAGTGATGAGTTGAACATATCCCCGCGACTGAAACAGCTCAAGGATTGGCTTACTTGCGTTGGATAAGTGATTCTCGTTGAAATCCCCACAGACAATGATAGGGTGGCAATCCATGATCTCCAGTGAGTCCAACAGGCTTCCCAGGTTTGAGAGAAACGATGTCACGCTGTAGTCCGGAGGTCTGTACACAGCTGCAATCAGAGCGCTCACTGGGGCTTCAACCTTCAGAGCCAAAAACTCAAGATCAGTGACATTATGTATGTACTGCTTTTCACGTACCTGAATGTGCTCTTTCACATAAACAGCAACTCCACCACCACGTTTGTTGGCCATCTGTGGAAGGTTTGTGTAGGACAGGTGTCTGTTGCGTTTGAACATGGTGTAGCCATCTAAATGGAGACTGTCTGCAACAAAGGAGCCTTGTAGGTGAGTTTCTGTGAGACACAAAACATCTGCTAAACACAGTTCATGGTGGCTCTTGATGTCAGTCATGTGACATGGCAAACCTTCTGTGTTATGGTGAACAATGGTCAGAGTGTCATGTCTGTCCATACCCTGTGTGGTTTTGAGAAGAGGCATCATCTCATCCAAAATGACTTGTCTCATGGTCTGTAGGGCTCCAGTGATCTGTGGGTTGGCATATATTTTACTCTCGTCCATATCCAGAATGTGCAGTCCGCTGAGAGAGGTCACTCTGCTGACAGCTACATAAGCCATGCCAGGTTCAAAAATGTGTTTCAGTGAGACTACAGCTGATGTCCTTGTCATACCTTGAACCTTATGAATCGTACAAGCAAAGGCCAGTTTAATAGGAAACTGTCTGCGTACCACTCCTTTCTGTTTCATATTCTCCTCTGCTCTGTCGATGTAGACTAGATCGTCTGGTCCTCCTGGTGCTCTGTTCCGATAATTCCTTCCAGCTGTTTCATCATCCATCTTGACCCCGAGCATAGTGACATGTGGGACACCATTTTGTTCAGAGGATATTACCCTGACTAGTGTAGCGAAAGATCCATTCACCAATCCTTGAGACACATCTATGTTTCTGGTGAGCATGACTCTAACACCTTCAGCTACGTTTAGCGTATCAGGTAACTCGTTTCTGTTTCCTTTAAATGGTTTGGCTTGTCGTGCCATTCTGCCCGTCTGTGGATCCTTTTTGTAGTCATCCGCATCAATCTTGGTGATGTGAGAATGGAGCAGAGCTAACATTGCAGAGTTATGTGAATCAACTTGTTTATTAGTTGCAAAATGTGTAGCACATCTGTTGGACACAGTTCTGGTTCAGTGACGGCCTGTGACAACAAAGCTCTGTCTGGCTCGGACAACTCCTCTGACTTTTCCTTCACACGGATCCGGTTCAACATCTCTGCAAAGGCAACATCATCCTTCTGACGCATAATCTCGGTCAGAGTGATCATCAGAAAGTGTTCCTGCCAAAGGTCAATCTCACATGGGTCATGCACACAGAGGGGCTTGGACTGTCGCACTGGGGGGAGCTGATAAAAATCTCCAACAGCTATCACTGACATTCCTCCGAATGGTCTCTGACTGCCTTTGATCTGTTTGAGTCTTGCATCAACATAGGCAAAAAGGGGCTTTGAAACCATGGACACTTCATCAATGATGAGGATTTCAGCATTTAGAAGTTCAGCTCTGACTTCATCCAGATTGTTACCAAGGCCTTGAAATGGAGGTTTTAGACTTCTGGGCAGTTTGAGTAGTGAGTGCAGTGTCGTGCCTGATATGTTAAAGGCTGCAGTTCCAGTGAATGCGGTCAAGAGGACTGTTGGGTTTGATATATCTGGCTCCTCAGCGTGTCTCGGCAGCTTGCACAGTATCTTAGATGCCTCAGAGTAGATGCATTTGATTAAATGTGACTTTCCTGTTCCAGCGCCACCATTGATGTAAAAGAAGAACTGCTGTGGATTTAGGCCAGAGATTCGCTTTACACACCACTCTCTAACTGCATAGAACACACAGGCTTGTTTCTGGTTCAGATTCTGATACATTTGGCGTAACAGTATGGGATCAAATGCAGGGGGCTCTCTGATGGCTCTGACTTCTGTTACAGCATTAGCCTGATTACTGTATTCAGGGACATTATCTTGTTCATTTTCACGATCTGGTTCTCTTGCCTCCAGTTCTTCGATACACTCCAACCTCACAACTTCTGATTCTGGCGCCAGGTTACACCATTCATCAATCACACCTCTGTTCTGCTCAAACTCCTCAACAGCATTCTCAATCTCCTCACTGTTTTTCTCATATTTGTCTTTGTTTCGTTTGACAATGTGCTGGACACTCTCCAGATGATCACAGCCTGGTAGCTGTACACATCCATTACTGTAAAATGACTCATATGTGGGAAAATACGGTCTTTTCAGTTCCTGCTCTGATCGGTAGGGAATGTACAGTTTCAGCAATGTGCCATAGAACTTCTCAGGATATTTTTCTTTGATGTGCGGTGAAATCTGATGATAGCAGGCTTATCGTCTTTCCGCCTTTGCACATATCCCATCTCATTCAGGAGGGGCAAAACATTTTTACCTTTGGTCTGTCTGCCATAGACAATTCTGCAAGTAGCTGCAAAATCAGCCAAACACATCTCCTCAAACTCCGGTGTTTCAGGTCTGGCTTTGTACTTGTCAGTCAGAGACGTCATCCACACATCTGAGCATTCTGCTGTTGTGTTTTCCAGGAACGAGAGGGGACGACTCATTTTCACTGCGTTGTCATCTGTCGGTATGAATACCACACCACGTGAACACTTCTTCATGTTGATTCCACATGCACGACTCACACATTCCTGAGCGCTGACCTCTCTTTTTTTGGAATACGCCTGCATTATTTCCCTCATTTCATCACATTCATTGACGTTGTCTCTGCTGGAGTTTTCGATGACTGTTTTCAGATACTCAGAAAGTCCAGATTCTTTTTTTGTAATGTAGCTTGTGAGATATATGATGCACAAATATGCGTTGAGTATATAACTGACATCAATATTAGCATTCCAGGCTTCAAGTAGATGGGGATTATATCCATTTACCCAGCAGTCCTTGGGGTCGCGTTTCAGAATGACAGCACTGGATTTATTCACCATGTTAAGGCAATGTTCGTACTCACTGTATGTCAGATTGCATTGAGTTAGGAGCTGCTGCAAACTCAGAGAGGCTGTTTCAGGTTCATTCAACAACAAGTTAAGCGGTTGAAGTTTTTGCTTTGCTTTTTCCACTTCCAGGGGATCAATGCCCTCACCAGGTCTCGTTATCATTGTGTTTGTGACAGGTGGTTTGGGAAATCCAAATCTGCAACCAGAGCTGAGACTTTTGAAACATGTCCTTGAGTGATTTTTGCTGTGTGTCTGCACTTCAGTGACTTTCTTGTACAGATCAGGTTGTGTATGTGGGTCGGGCAGCTGAGCTGTGATGTATTTGGACACAAAAGCTAACACAGTCTCGTCGTCATCTTCGTCAAAAACAGGAGCACCATCAACCCATATGAGACAGTGGATGTGTGGGCTTCCACGATGCTGGAATTCAACTCGATAAAAGTAGTCAACAACTCGGCCTAGGGGCTCTGCAGGAGATAAGATCAAATCCCTGAATAATGCCTCAACACGCTTATCAAACATGCGCATTGCTGTCACAGGATTGCTTCGCAGTATGTCACACTTAGCTGACCAGTCAAGCCCTTCAAAATCAACATCTTCACCTTGCTGCCTTTTTATTGCTTCAATAACCTCAGGCCATCGCATTTCAGCTGCAGAAAACGTACAGAAGAATGTAGGAGTTCCCAACTGTCTGATCATGGCAAACAGATCTCTTGTAGTTTTCTCCCAATAGGCTGGTGTTCCTCTCAGTGGCTGCATGAACCTCACCGCATCTTTGTTTCTCACCAGTCTCTCCACCTCACGTTTATCTTGCAACATTCCCGAGGTAATATTTCTTCCATCTCTCGTAAAGGTTTTCCTTTCCTTAACTGTATTGTCATGCTAGATGTTGCCAAATGAATTTCTGTCACAAACTGTGCAAAGAACAAGTAGTTTGTATCTCTGGCAAAACGATCATCGACACCAAAAAGCCTGGTTTTGAAATACTTGCTGGGTGTTACTTTAAGAGCTCTCTGTTCATCCAGTGTGTTTTGACCAGTCGGAAACTGTACAGGGAAAGCCATGGCCTCCAGTTTAGGGGTTTTGAAAAAGCTGACAGGATTATTTCTTTCAGCAGGCGCAACGGAATAGATTCCTTCGCTGAAACATAAAATCTCCTCTGCCACGTCACAAGGCTGAAGACATGATTCCAGAGCAAAACCACCGTTTGGCATTTCACCTTCCTGTTCTTCATCATCTCTCTGCTCCTTTGGTTCTTCACCATCACATGACACCATGTCTACATCCTGTTCATTTTCAGGCTCATTTTCTGCCTCACACAGTGCATTACTCTCACACCTGTCAATTTCCATTAAATCAGTTTCATCATAATCATCTTCCCTCATAGTAGCATCCACATCATCATCATCATCATCCTCAGGATCAGGAAGTGTTGGATCACATAACTCAGCCTCATCTCTGATAGTTATGTCCTCATACTGTGGGTGGATCTCTTTGAGTTTATGCAGTGCCTGTACTAGCTTGGACCAGGTAACGGTCTGAAACAGCTGGTGTCCCTTATAACACAGTCGTCTCTTCAGTTTTACTCTCATCACTTGAGACTCACTTCTCAGTCTGGGTAACGCTTCAACTGTTTCCTGCACTTCAGACGGCACACACACAACATTTCCTCTTATTAGGTTCTGGCGGCCTTTAGGAAGAGGTATAATCTTGGCAAATGCTATACATCTGGATACGAGATGCCTTTCCAATATGTTGAGATCTGAAAGTTCTGGTGGAATGTCGGCAAGCATTAGGTTGTTGGCTACAGCGAGAGCTGGCATGGCTCCATCTTTAAGATGATCATGACAGGTGTAACAAATCCACTCCCTCCTTCTCTCATCAGGCACCTTGCAGTGTTCATCACAGCCTTCATCACAAACATGCACATACTTGCCGGTCAGGCATGCTGTAACGATATGTGGATTTTTTACATAGTTTGACCTTCTGCAGGGGCGGACTTGGTTGGGAAACGAGGCTTTATGGCACACGGTACAGACATAAGATGGGCCTGCCTTTATTTGGGATCTGAACACAGAAATGGCCTCTTTGATTAAAGAGTTGTCATTTTCTCTTTCACTCTCACATGTTGGTCGATTTATCCATCTGTATTTCCTTCTTATTTTATTTGCACATCTCATTTTAAACAGACTTCTAAATGGAAGGTTGTTCTTATATCGGTCTCGCATCCTTTGTCTCATTAGGTGTCTGTGTCTGTCTCTGAAAGCTTTGTCATTTGCATAACGCTGAGTCATATAAGATCGCTGCCTCACTCTGAAGTCAACTACGTTTCTGTAAAACGTTCTCATTCTTTCTCTTTTTTTAATTCTAAACTCAGGGTTTTCTCTGTATGACCTGTTCATTCTTTCTCTTTGTTTAATTCTAATCTCAGGGTTTTCTCTGTATGACCTGTTCATTCTTTCTCTTTTTTGAATTCTAATCTCAGGGTTTTCTCTGTATGAGCTGTTCATTCTTTCTCTTTTTTGAATTCTAATTTCAGGGTTTTCTCTGTATGATCTGTTCATTCTTTGTTTATATAGCATTCTAAAGTCAGGGTTTTCTCCGTAAGGTTTTGTGATTCTTCGTCTTTGTGCCATTCTGAAGTCAGGGTTTTGTCGGTATCGGGTCGTTATATAACATTTTTTCTTTGCTTTATATGTTTCATTTGAAGCATAGTTTGTCCTTTCTTTCATTTTTTGACGCTCCTTTCTTTGTGATACCCTTTCAGAGAGCAATAGTCTCCTCTTAATTTTTCTCCTTTGCTGTTTATTAAGTTTTTTCAGTTTGTACAAGTTGTCATCAGTCACTGTATTTATCAGTGGAGCAGTCAAGTTTGACTGACTGTTAGTAGCAGAATTCACACTGACTTTAGTTGATGGTTCTGGTTCAGCTTGGGTATCATCAGGTAAGATGACATGAACCTCTGTATGACTTACAGAAGATACAGATGTGATGTTAGTGGGCACTTCTTGTAATATGTTATCAGAGACATCTGTTGCATCAGTGTTTACCTTTGAAACAGTTGAGGTTGAATCATTCAGCACAGCATCGTGTGATGTAACACAATTCAAGGTGATCTGGCTACACAGTTCTGGTTTAGTTTCCATATGAGTGAATACTTCTGGTACATTGTTATCAGACACAGATTTGTCACTGATGTGAGCTCTCAGACTTGTCTCCTTTTGAAGAGCAGCAGTGTGAGTTGGCTGAGTAGGCTGTCTGTCTCTGTCTGAGGTAGCAGTGTTCAGGTTGGCAGTCTTTACTCTGAAGTCCACAGGCTTTAGTTCATAGTTACAGGAGGACTGTGTGCCCAACATTCTGTGACACTTTAAGAGCCGGTCAATCATATCACTGAGATGTGTGAATGTCAGCATAACAGCAGTACCAGGAGTGTGAGACCCAGGGGGGAGGGGCAAACCTTTGGCTGTTCTGGAGTGGGGATCAAAGAAACCGTATCTGCCGGACTTTGTTCTGAATACAGCAATACATAATGCACTCATCAGGAGCAAACCATACTGGACATCGGATAACAAGCAGCTCAGTCCTGCCTCTAGATCCAGGAAACTGTCTACGGCTCCGGGTAAAGGTTGTCCCAATGTGCCATATCTAGAAAGCTGTGTCATGTCCACATAATGTGTATGTGTGCGTCCAGAAACTTCATTAGGCAGCTCATCAGTAGTTAGAAAGATGTGATTAGAAAACCTTTTCCTGACCTCTATATACATTGTGTTTCCTTTATCCAAAACAAGGTCAAGATCTGCTCTGGTGAGGTTTTCATTCTCGTGAAGGAATGCCAGAAATGTTAGTGAGTTACATGTACACTGCTGATTTCTGTTTTTACCATATTTAAGAGAGGCCTGGCTGCGGGATGCACAGACGTGTCTTACAGAAGGCTGACCTGCTGGATTTACATAGCCTGTATGAGAAGGGCCTGCTACACACTGAGGATGTCCTCTCTTCACATTAGCATAAGATGCCTGTGATGACACGACCCTTTGACCTCTGTGGTTTACCTGGTTAGCTTCAGAAGAATCTGCCACACATCTTTTCTTTACCATGTCAGCGTAAGATATCTGTGGTACACCTGGCTCATAACTTTGACCTCTGAGGTTTACCGGGGTCACAATAGAAGGCCTTGCTTCACCATCGCTCTGACATCCTCTCTCTCCAGCAGAAACCTTTGGTGCATCACTCTGACTTGCCTGTGTTCTTTCACTATCATGAGACGTTGCAGCCATCTTGACCTCTCCACAGCTCTGAGGACCAACACATTCTACCTGTTCACCTGTTGTACTCAGACTCTCCTTCAACCTCTGTTGGCGCAGACTTTGACCTTGTGACTTCTTACTCTTCCTTGGCATTGTTGATGTGATCCAAAACCAGTTTTTTTTTAATTGTAGACAATCAAGATAATAAACACAATATGAATCACAAAATTTTACTTTTAACTTAGCAAGATAGCAATGGTGATATATATCTCAAAAATGTTTTTCCACAAAATCCTTTTCAAGCCTGTGAAGATATTTGAAGTAAAACTAAAGTTGTTTTACACAAATTATGTGTGGATAGTATTTCAGTGGTACTTGACACCGTTTAAATATCTTCAGCAAATTGAAAACTAATAGTTCAAAAACTGATATAGGACACAGGAATAGGTTTAGTTATCTTAAGGCACTATCAAGAAATATGTACCAATGTTCAAATGCTGTGCTTTTCTAACTATGGTATTTTTATATTTAAGGTTCTGTAAATGGCAGATTAAATGTCTTCAACCTTATATATTCAGAGGTTTATTTTAATATAACCAAAGAATACAGTTCCTCCTTAACAGTCGATTTATTTATTTCACTTTATAAAGGTTTGACCAATAAAGCACATACAAAACTTGATGTAAACAATGTGGGTATGTATAGATTAGGTACAATTATGTGAATAGGAGACAAATAATACAATGTATGTAGTGTAATTAAAATTAAACACGTACTAGTCAAGTAACAAAAACTGAATATGTGTCCTCTGGTGTGAAGATCTTTGCACTCTAAACAAACCTTTAGTTATAGAGCTCCACAGCAACACAGTCCAGGAACCACTACACTTCTTTTCTAGTATAAGTAGAGATCTGGACTTCAATTTGTTATGTAAATTAATAACAGTTTTCTTTAATGGCACACTTTATCACAACAAATGATATATTTGGAAATGTACCAGATTTAATTTAGAATTAGTTTCTGGCCAATGTTTTGACAAAAGCTAAATACAATGTTATGTATGTGTTTCTAGTCTTTTTAATTTAAATTTGATGAACTAAAAATTAATTTGCTTAATTTATTTAATTATGAGTTGCCAAATAGAATATATTTAAACAATATGGATAATGTAAAAATGTAATAATTAGGTTTTTGCCAATTGAAAATATCAAATCAAATGTGTGAGAGAGAGAGACAGGAGAGGTAGAGCAAGTGTGAGAAGAGAAACTCACAGATCCATAAAACAGAAAGATCAGGTTCCAATCAACCCGTGAATCCAAAACAGATACCAGTAATCTGTAGCTTTGTATCCAAAAACATAGGTGAACCAAAAAATGGTTGAATCCAAAAGCAGTGGGGTAATGTTTGATCCAAAAGCATAGGTTAAACCGCAAAGAGTGCAGTGACAAATGTAGATAGAGCGGTATAGAATTAGAGGGATAGAGTGATAGAAAACCTCATTTAGATAGATATATTAGAATTTGACAGGAGAGATAGAAAACCTTATATTTAGTGGTTATTGGGAGAGTGATAGGAGAGGGTTGAAGAGAACCAAATGTCAGTGTTGAGTTGTAGATAATAGGAGAGAGGTGAAGAAAACCAGTATAGACTGATTTGATAGAGAGAGAGGGGGGGGGGAGATGGAGAGGGAGAGGACCTGGACTGCACCTGTAAAACAAAATGGAAACATGCATTACAGAAAAAAAACATTACATGAAAAGTTACACATTGAATATGTGAATTTCTATTTTACATCAAGGAAGGAAAAGACTGAAATGTCCATATTGTTGTGATTTAGCTAAGAGGAATTTTAGTAGTGTCATTGTTTAACTACAACTTTAGTAGGTGTCTGTAGGAAATCTCTGTATTCACTGACTTCTGTGTTCAATCCCAAAATGTTGCCTAATTATTGCGTGTGTGAAGGGCCCAAAGAGTCACTAACACAGATGGGGAATTACTAACTAAAATTATGTAGAGTGCACAAGCAGATGTGCACAGTAAGGTTGCGTAGTAGTAGTAGTATTTACTGCCAAACAAAGTGTAAAGGGAACACATGTAATAGCAATGATATTATGTGTGTGAACCTACTGTTGAGTTACCACGGGGGGGTAACCAACACTGATGGTCCAGCAGCGACGTAGAGAGCCTTGGGGGGGACAGAGGGGAGGATTTTCATTTACACAACAGTGATTTATTTTATTATCAAGATTTGTTTACATTACTGTATTATTTAGATCATTCACGTAAGTAAAATATGTATACCACAGTGTGAAAATACTCCACTACGTTTTCCTATTCCATGTGTCTGGATTAATGATTAGTGCTACTGAATTAATGTAAATGTTGCATTTTACTCCTCTATATACTGTTGGGTAGCTTAATCTACAGCATTACATCATCTTATATACGACCTTCATCTGTATGGTGAGAGATAGAGCAAAACATTTAATTGTACATATTTAATTGTACTTCAGAAATCAACCAACCTACCTCAAAAAAACAACAACAACCTCACAGCTAATTCTAATGTGTACTTTTCATGCTGGACAACACATTAAGTTATTCATTATGAAAGTCCTTCTTGATTCATAGTTTAAAAATGTTGTGTGTGTTGTGGGGATGCTTTTCTGCAGTTTACAGATGCTAAATAGTTATCTACATCAAGTTATGTGATGTATTATCGCTTTCAGTTATAGCATTACTATACTTACCAACCAATTATGCACAGCAGTATCAATGTTCTGTTGAGAAAACCAGTGACAAACTGAATTAGTGGGTTCAAGCTTGCAATGTACTAACAGAGACAAAAAACTCAGTAAAAGGCTAAATCTAGCTCTAACAGGAAGTGTGGCTGTGAGGAAGAGCAGCTATTGTTCATATTATTCATGTGGATTGTCTTTTTATCATCCTGTTTATGATGTATGTATGTTGTGTGTGTGATGTCTTCAGGCAAGTGGGATCTTGGATTGAGCCTACCTTGCTACCTACTCATCATTAAGTGGGGTCTAGCTAACAGTGTGACAGAGCAACATTAGTTTATTTGTCAATTGGCAATAGCCAATAACCTTAGCCTTAACCATTAACAAGGTGTTTGTCGCAGTTAACAAAGCTAATATTAGCTAAAAATAGCTAACAATAATTTAGCCATGCTGCTATCATTAGCGCCAATGCTAACGCTAGCTTAAGCTAATTTGAGTGCATGTGTCTGCGTGAGTGCGTGCATGTCTGGTTTTTTCTACAGTTTACAGATGCTAAAATAGTTATCTACAGTAAAGTTATGTGATGTATTATCGCTTTCAGTTATAGCATTACTATACTTACCAACCAATTATGCACAGCAGTATCAATGTTCTGTTGAGAAAACCAGTGACAAACTGAATTAGTGGGTTCAAGCTTGCAATGTACTAACAGAGACAAAAAACTCAGTAAAAGGCTAAATCTAGATCTAACAGAAAGTCTGGCTGTGAAGCAGAGCAGCTATTGTCCATATTATTAATGTGGACTGTCATTTTATCATCCTGTTTATATAAGTTGTGTGTGTGATGTCTTCAGGCAACTGAGACCTTGGATTGATCCTACCTACCCACTTAGCTAGCTACCTACCCATCCATCATTAAGTGGGGTCTAGCTAACAGTGTGACAGAGCAACATTAGTTTATTTATTTAATTATTAGCTATTTTTTTCAATAGCTTAACCACTAACAATGTGTTTACCGCAGTTAACTAAGCTAATATTAGCTAAAAATAGCTAACAATAATTTAACCAAGCTGCTATCATTTGTTAATATTAGCGCCGATGCTAGCTTAAGCTAGCGTTAGCATCGGCGCTATTAGCTAATGATAGCTAAGTATAATATTACAAGCTGTAACGTTAGAGGCAAAAATGTCGCCCTTATTCCCGCTTGTATTCTGTATGAGGTGGAAACCAATGCCAACCCTTTTTTTAAACACACAGGCTGTATTTCTATCGTTAAAAACGTTATTAGTTAATAGACAGTCTAGCATACTTACCGCAGAGAGTTCTAGAACACAATGAGACGCTGCTCCGGGCCTACGCAGTTACATTTCATGAGGCGTTCAGGAAAGTCCGACATTCTGGGCCAAATACAACAAAATAAATTCTTCAAATTACGTGTGTGTGTGTGTGTGTGTGTGTGTGTGTGTGTGTGTGTGTGTGTGTGTGTGTGTGTGTGTGTGTGTGTGTGTGTGTGTGTGTGTTGTCAAAAGACAATGGGAAAATGAGGAACTTTAAAAAAAAAGAAAAAATTTAATGAACTGAACACTGGTTGGATTGCCTTTTAATTTGTATTTGTTTTTATGAAGTATACCTTATTAATATAACAATATTAATAATTAGAGATTATTATGAAATAAGAGTTATAATAATAATCACTACAATAATCACAATAACACACACTCATTATAGATCCTAAAATCCTAAACCAAAACTGCTTTTTCACCAAACTGTAAAATATATCAATCTGAAAAGGTAAGTTCTGATAGCTGAATATTTTGTGAACATTTTAAAGTTTGAACCACGTCTGCAGGTGAAAGTATGTAGGAGATGAAAATGTAGGGAGCAGAAGAAGATTTGAAGGATTTCAAGCTTGCTCTCATTGTTAAAATAAAATGTTTAAAAGCTTAATATTTGAAAGAGTATAAATAGTAGAAAAATAGTTGAAAAAGTCCCATCATCTGCTGAAAGAGCTGAAGATTGTAAAAGTTGAACGGTATAAATAGCTGAAAGTATGCAGAAGATAGGTTGAGGTATTGCAGTGGGAATTGAACCTGGGTCTCCCATGTGAAAAGTATGCCACCACCATAACATCTGCTTGATAAGCTATATATTGTAATATATAGTGTGTCTATGTACGTGTGCATGTGTCTGCATGTGTCCGTATGTGGGTGTGCATTCTTGGTGCACGCACACACACACACACACACACACACACACACACACACACACACACACACACACACACACACACACACACACACACAGCTCAAATTTCTTTTTTCACTCTGTTTTAAAATGAGTTGTGGAGACAACAGCAAAGCAGTGGACAGAGACTGAAATGGTTGCTAATGGATACCAACTATCAGTGGCCATGTTTGTAAACACAGCTAGGAAGCCTTTGATCTCTGTGATCTCATCTCTTTGATCTCTAATCAGTTAACGATGTAGCTGCTTCACCTGTTGGAAACCGCAGCTCCTCAGACACTGAACAAGCTCTCAAACAAATGGTCATTGCAATAAAGGAATACGTGATATCAATAGAATAACCTACTCTTGAGCACCAGAAGGCCTTTGTGAACGTATTGATATAAAATTCATGTTGATAAACTTATAAATGTGGGCGTATCAGCGATTGAAAAAAGAGCTTCGCTCTGCGTTTTGCTCAGAAATGTGGACGATGTTTAACATGGCAGTGAATGGAGAAAGATTTGAAACTCTTGTCATTTGAAAGCTTGCTGAGCAAAAAGTATAATTCATATTGCAAACATGAGCACATTGGCTGAAACTAGACAATAATACCTACGTATTGATGTATAAATTGTCCATGACAAGTTAGAATTGTTGGCGTGGGAGCGAGTTATAGAGAGAGAACAAAGAGGATTTTTTTGACTCTCTCCACTCTAGTGACATCACTCCTCACTCTACTGCACGCAATACACACTCATTATAAACGCAGAAAAATCCTAAAATGTACACTATACTTAAACTGCTTTTTCACAAAAACTGTAAAACATATCAATCTGAAAAGCCAAGTTCTGATAGCTGAATATTTTTTGAACATTTTAAAGTTTGAACAACGTCTGTAGGTGAAAGTATGAAGGCGCTGAAAGTTTTGGGAGCAGAAGAAGATTTGAAGGATTTGAAGCTTGCTCTCATTGACTTTAATGTTAAAAAAAATTGTTTAAAAGCTTAATATTTGAAAAAGTATAAATAGCAGAAAAATTGTTGAAGAAGTCCCATCATCTGCTGAAAGAGCTGAAGATTTGAAAAGTTGAATGGTTTAAATAGCTGAAAGTATGCAGAAGATATGGAGAGCCAAAAAACGTACGGAATAATAATAAGAAAGAAGAACTAGAAAATGCATTTCCTGCAGAAAATGCGTGGGAATGCTGAATAGCTAAATTGCTAAAGCTAACCTGGTTGAACAGCTTAAATCAGTAAAAGTTGTAAAAATAGTTGAAAAAGTAAGAATGGTTGTAATTAACACCACTAATGTAAAAAAAGGTGGAAAAATTGAAGAAGAAGCAAATTAAATGCTAAAGCTAAACTGGATAAATAGCTTAAATCAGTATAAAGATGTTGAAGTAGTGAGAATAGTTGAAAAATTCTGAATAGCTGAATTACTAAAGATAACCTGGTTGAATCGCTTAAATCAGTAAGAAGAAGCTTAAGTAGTAAAAATTGTTGAAAAAGTAGGAATGGTTTTAATTAAGTTGAATAACAACAATAATGTAATAAATTGTGGAAAAATTCTAAAGAAATTATTGAAATGCTAAAGCTAACCTGGATAAATAGCTTAAATCAAGAAGATGTTGAAGTAGTGAGAATAGTTGAAAAATGCTGAATAGCTGAATTGCTAAAGCTAACCTGGATAAATAGCTCAAATCAGTAAGAAGATGTTGAAGTAGTGAGAATAGTTGAAAAATGCTGAATAGCTTAAATGCTAAAGCTAACCTGGTTGATTAGCTTAAATGAGTAAAAAGAAGCTTAAGTAGTGAAAATAGTTGAAAAAGTAGGAATGGTTTTAATTAAGTTGAATAACACCACTAATGTAAAAAGGTGGGAAAATTCAAAAATATATTGAAATGCTAAAGCTAACCTGGATAAATAGCTCAAATCAGTAAGAAGATGTTGAAGTAGTGAGAATAGTTGAAAAATGCTGAATAGCTGAATTGTTAAAGCTAACCTGGTTGAATAGCTTAAATTAGTAAAAGTAGTGAGAATAGTTGAAAAGTAGGAATGGTTATAATTAAGTTGAATTACACCACAAATGTAAAAATTATGTGAAAAATTGCAAATGCTAAAGCTAAACTGGATAAATCAGTAAGAAGAAGCTTAAGTAGTAAGAATAGTTAAAAAAGTAGGAAAGTTTAAGCAGAGGTTTCTCTGCAGGAATCGAACCCGGTCTCCCACATGAAGGGTATGTATCATAACCACTAGGCCACCACTAAAGCATCTATTTAGTGTGCTATACATTGTAATATATAATGAGACAGACAGACATACAGAGTATTGCAGTGTCTGGGATATGGTTGTCATGGCTACATATGATCAGTGGCCATGTTTGTAAACACAGCTAGGAAGCCTTTCATCTCTGTGATGTCATCTCTTTGATCTGTTAACGATGCAGCTGCTGTGTCAACTGTGGGAAACCGCAGCTCCTCAGACACTAAACCAGCTCTCAAACAAATGGTCAGACGGGCAAAATGAAAAGTTATTTCAGTCAAATAACCTCCTCATGAGCACCAGAAGGCCTTTGTGAACGTATTGATATAAAATTCATGTTGATAAACTTATAAATGTGGGCGTATCAGCAATTTAAAAAGAGCTTCGCTCTGCGTTTGCTCAGAAATGTGGACAATGCTTAACATGGCAGTGAATGGAGAAAGATTCTGAACTCTTGTCGTTTGAAACCTCGCTGAGCAAAAATTATAATTCATATCGCATAAATGAGCACATTGGCTGAAACTAGACAAGAATACCTACGTTTTGATGTATAAATTTTCCATGACAGTTAGAATTGTTGGCGTGGGAGCGAGTTATAGAGAGATAACCAAGATTATTTTTTCTGACTCTCTCCACTCTAGTGACATCCTCCTCACTCTACTGCACGCAATACACACTCATTATAAACGCAGAAAAATCTTAAAATGTTCACT
This sequence comes from Percina caprodes, assembly GCA_013375575.1. Taxonomy (NCBI): domain Eukaryota; kingdom Metazoa; phylum Chordata; class Actinopteri; order Perciformes; family Percidae; genus Percina; species Percina caprodes. Next base: position 2,788,601 of record JABXJD010000040.1, read on the forward strand.
TTACTTAAACTGCTTTTTCACAAAAACTGTAAAATATATCAATCTGAAAAGATAGAGCCGGATAGCTGAATATTTTGTGAATGGTTTAAAGTTTGAATCATGTCTGTTAGTGAAAAAATGTAGGAGGAGATACATTTTGAAGCAGAAGAAGATTTGAAGGATTTGAAGCTTGCTCTCATTGACTTTAATGTTAAAATAAATTGTTTAAAAGCTTAATATTTGAAAAAGTATAAATAGTAGAAAAATAGTAGAAGAAGTCCCATCATCTGCTGAAAGAGCTGAAGATTGTAAAAGTTGAACGGTATAAATAGCAGAAAGTATGCAGAAGATAGAGAGAGCCAAAAACGTTGGTCTGTTTAATAATAAGAATAGTTAAATAAAGAACCGAATAACAATAGTTGGAATGCTGTGGAACAGCATTCCCACAATAATAAAGAACCGAATAACAATAGTGGGACTGCTGTGGAACAGCATTCCCACAATAAATCATGGTTTCCCTTTGAATCCTTATGTTTGTAGACTTTTGAGGAGGCCCACATGACCTACAGCATAACTATGACAGCTTCATGTGTCAGCCATAACTCTTTTACACAGAGCTATATATTACGCTTAAAGTTACTTAGGTTGAACATGCAGTGGAGACAGTTAATTGTAATGTTAGAGGTCCTCACAATAGAGTAACATTTTGTGCATGTGCATGTATGTAGAACAAGCCTACCGCAAACAGCTCCATATTTACGAGCCTGACCATGCATAATATTGGTTTCTCTGTGAAACAAACACAAACAGAGGAAGCAGAACATTTTCACTTTAGTCTGACTCCTTGTGATAAATGAATGCAGACGGAAACGCTGCCTTGACATCTGTGAGTTTGCAGAACCCCCACAACAGTAGTTGTTGTTGTAGTCATGTGTGACCACATTCTGAGATCTCAACAGATTTGTGTTATCAATAGAACCAATGGCCTGAGCTACAAAAATAAAAACAAATTGTAATAAACTGCAATTTCCGTTTTACACAATGGTTGGTATGCGAGAGTACAAGTCCCTGTCACATTCCCACCTTTGGGGTGCCACAGAAAACCCTCTCTATGAACTTGCCTGCTTCAACAACGCTGCAAATACACAGTTACATCATAACCCAGTAATTTAAATCTGCATGTTTAATCCCAATGACTCCGGTTACACAATGGTCATTGTGGTTTTAATGGATTTATGTATTCAGATAAAGGATTACAAGGCAGGGGCATTAAGGAGCAGCATCTCTACTCGCCAAAGCTGTGACTGAACAGCGGCCCCAAGTGATTAGGACTGGTTCCTGCAAAGCCGACATGTAAAATATTTGTGAGACCCACAAGTGAATTCACAAATGTTTATGCTGCAAACTTCGACCCTTAAACACAATTTGTTTTTCAAGCTTTGGTCAGTCACCTCTTTGTGTAAAACTGTGATGTGGCTGCATCATTTTTAACATTGGGATTCAAGAACAAGAAGGCTTTATCTAAATTAAGCTCTACTATCGGCTAATTATGTAAATGTGTAAATTCCTAATAAGTTGGATTTTAACACAATAACAATAGCGAGCATAGAGAAGAACAATAGCCTGCAATGAATAAGGGAGAGAGTGTAAGGACTATTTTAAAAATTCAGCTACAATGTCTGGAAGCTTGATGTCACCCGGAAATGAGTCAGGGTTGTTCTCTGAAAAGCAGACTTGGACAGAATAGGTTTGTTGGATAGTGCCAGTCATAGCATTCATCTATCAAGTTCACTTCTCAAATGCTATGATGTGTGTGCCTCACTGCCTGGCTCCTCTTCCACTGGGCTCATGATGTATCTGCTTCCAACTGGAAAAGATAGAGATGCTTTCCCCCCAAAACATTAGATCAATAGGATTATAAGGACAGCTCACTGCAGTGTTAATAAAGCAGACAACTGGACCGTATACCACTGTAGCTACCTGATGAATTTGTGATCAAAATATTTTACTTTTTCCCAAATGTAATAAGGATGTTTTAAATGTTTTATAATGTTTTGAAGGAAACATTCAAGAGTACAGTACACTGATTGAGTGTTAATAAAGCAAACAACTGGACCACGTCTTAAACTTATCCTTCCCTTATCAGTTGGAGCAAAGGGCTTTCTGATTGTATCTCATTAAAGTGAGATTCCATTTTTTGAGACAGTCCCTGTAGATCTTTTGGTTTCTTACATAAACCAGTGAAAAATTACACGTTTTGACAGTCGCAATTTCCAAAGCAAAAAAATCCTCACAATTTAGAAGCATGAACAGGTGAATGTTTGGCAATTTGCTTACTGAAACGGTTAATAGATTAACAAAAGAGTTGCTGATTAACTTTCTGTTGATTATGAATCAATTAATTGGCTAATCATTTAAGATCTAGATTGAGACCACACAGATGGTCCACAAAGAAGTGGCTAATGTTGCGGGAAGGGTTTGAGAGGTTTCAGTGGATACTTTTTAACAGCCACCTTTGAAGGCCATACAGGTTGAGACTAAGGCATAAAAAAAAAATGATTTTTGTCAGCTTTTAGTTACTTTCCTTCGAAAACCCAAACCTCAACTTTCATGACTGCTGCCAGCAGATTGTAAATCTGAACATAACTGTACTTATCTTTCATAAAGCAAGTTTTTTCTTACCACAACACCAATATAAGTGCTGACCTCTATCTTTCAATCTTCTTCCTTGTGCTGTCCTGTCACCCAGTGGAGAATATATCTACTGTATAACAAAAACATGTTGCATAAGAATACAGACAGCAAGCCTGGCTGCCCTCTGACATCAGCAGCTTTATCTCGCCATCAGCCAGTCCAGACATACAGGTACACACTGCTGGCCTGTCACATTGTCATGCAAATGTTGGGGCGGGTGATTGAAGTGATTATCTTTCCTAATAGGAGCGTGTAAAGGTTTTACTGCTGAGGGAGAGCGTCGCCACACCAACTTTGATATAGAAAAATCACATCTGTGCGTTCCAAAACATTATCTACAGAGAACTGAATATACTAGGAAAAACCTTTCCTGCAACCCCTCCATATGTTGTCTTGGATTAGCTCCATGTTTGTTCCCTTTTTTCCAGATCCAGATTTGGGTGGTTGGGGGGGGGCAAGGAGTGGGGGGGGGGGATTAGAAAAGGGAGGGAAATAAAGAGCCAAACACACAATCTTGTTAAAAGTAAGATTTGTAAGATTATTATTTAGTTATCATGATCATTGTTATAACCTCTGTTATGGTTTGTTCAGTTTACAGTTTATTTTCAAGTTCATTTAAAGTCATTCCAGTCAAAGGTAAACATGATTGTAACGGTTGTTTCCAACACTATTAAATGCTTTTTTTCTTTTGCCAGACAACAATCGGTCACACCCTCTCGCTCATACACACATGGTAAGAGCAGAAACAAAGAGACTATTGCTCACACACTCACCCATTCATTCACACACGCACGCACACGTAGCATCTCACGCTAAAGCTCCTGCATATAAACATGAACAGCAATGAGCTCTGATTCTTACTCTGCCTGACACACACACACACACACACACACACAGTCTTACACTCGTGTCTAAGTTCTTAAGTGCAACTTCTTGAAGAGTGATTTACCCTCTTGCAAACTTTTTCAACCCTCCCATTCCACACCAGGATCCAAAACCCCTCCCACCCCCCACCCCACCCCCACACACCAAGAGCCATATGTATACTTGGGTTGGTTCATACACTGAATCATTGTGTATTGTACAATGCTCCAAAACTATGTAGGCAATCTCTGGGTAACAAGAGCGATTTCATTTCTATGTAATGTTGGCAAAATGTGTCATTTTGTTGTTTACTTGAGGGCTGTCTACAGATTTGTTGAGAAAATAATAGCTAATAATAACTGACACACATCTTTGGAAAAACACCACATTACTCCAAGACCACAAGAAGAATGATGTTATTTAGGATAAAATCCTAGAATCAAAATCATATTAGTGGTTAAAAACCTGGTGGACTGGAACTCCCGAGGATTTGCAACACAAATTTGACACGCCATGAGATGGTTAAGCAGAATAAAGAAATTCTATTACACAGAAAAAAGCTCCCTTCAAAACCAAAGGAGACATTTTACAACTGTTTGAAAATAATTCTTTGTAAATTCTAGTACCATCCTAATGTGTTTAACTGGTGCAGTGCCCTTTAAATGGGTCACAAGACAAAAGGGAACTACAGCTTACAGTATGTATATGATTTGTCAATATTGATCTTTCTGGAAATCACACTCTACAAGAAAACGTTAATGTTGGTTAAGAGACTCACATGGGGCAGCCCAAATTTACATATGGCTCCACCCACTCAATTCTCCAACTTTTAACCCATCTTCCCCCTTAAGATAAACCAAGAAATACACCACAGCAAACTCAACAACATAATAATAAAAACATTTTAAAAAAAAACAACCACAAGAAAACTGAGCTTCAAGTTTGTAAAAATGCTTACATTACATTTCACCTTGGCAAATTTCAAGACATTGTTATTCCATTCTTTGTCTGTTGTGACATTTACACAAGTACTTGAACATGCCAGTGGGTGAGCTGCTGGTTGACCTGGTTGGCCAACAGTCAGCTCGCAGACCTCATCATCATCATTATAATAATCTTCACCTTCATCATTGTTATCAGCTACTATGGTAAACCATGCCCTACTAGAAACCATCATTGGCAAGGTGGGGTAACCATGGTGAATAAGGTGCTAGTTGCTATGGAAACGCTATTCTGAAGCAACCAACTTGTACAGTTTGAGTTTTGAATTGGCGTACCTCCCCATCAAAGCACTTGGTTTGTATGTATTACTTGTTGCTTTAGTTTGTGTTTTATTATTTTTTTATTTTGCATTTTTATACTTATAAGATGTACAGTATGTAGATGTATTTTCAGGCTGTTAGTACCATTTAAAATAGTTTCTCTCACTCTCACCCCCCACCCCCACAGACACTCAGACACTCAGACATATGTTTTCTCTTTCAAACAGAAACAAAAAAACTTTACATGTAGCATCTGATGAATGGGTTTACAGAGATGAGACTGGTAGAGCGGGCTGCTACACCAACATTGATCAGTGGAGAAGTCCTTATTGTCTGGGACTGGACCTGTTCATAGATGCTTGTGTAAGTGCCTGTCATTCCTCCGGCGTCCCTCCTCTTGCTCTCCCCCTAACAGCTGCAGTGGGTTGAGAGGAGGGCAGTATTGCTGAGTGGATCAATGGCTGCTCCAGTCCGTAGCCATCATGTGCTTCTTTAACCTCAGAGATGACAGAGGACTAACCGAGTACTTCAACGACAGGACACAAAAGTAACACAGTAACTTATAACATCAACAAAACCTTGCAGTTTCAGTGTCAATAGCAAATCTACAGTAAACCCCCCTAATTATTTTTAAGTGAATGATTCATTGTTTAAATGCTCAATATTTCCCCGTGACCCGTCCAGTCCTGTAGAGACTTGCTGGAGGCTGATGGTGAACACAGGATGACACAGCAGACAGAGTGGAGATGACAACTAAAACACTGGTGTCTGGAGTCCCAGGGTGCGTTTATGAACTATCAGCTACTTTGACTAGTATCCTACACAAGACCTGCGGAGTTCGTCAGAAGGTTCTTTTTTCCCCCTCCGTGGACTGGCACAAGTTCCCAGCATTAAGATCAACAACAACAACAAAAGGCAATTTCAGTTCAGTTGTGATTAAATCTATCTGATTCAGTTCATTTGAGTTCAGTTTAATTCTTGTTGCAAGAAACTATGGCGACTAGCACTAAGGAAGTGTTTTTCGGCCAATCAGATCCAGGGGAAAGTCTTCAAATGGTTTTCAAAAGAGTGGGCAGATTTGATGCTTTTTTTCTTCTTTTTACTTGGATTTCAGTCCTGCCTCTCTTAGTGTATAAATGCTTAGCATGGTGTGCATGATTCAACATGTGGCTTGTACACACACACACACACACACACACACACACACACACACACACACACACACACACACACACACACACACACACACACACACACACACACACACACACACACACACACACACACACACACACACACACACACACACACACACACACACACACACACACACACACACACACACACACACACACACACACACACACACACACACACACCTCTGCAAGTGTATGCACAGGCTGACTTTAATGTAATATACGGTTCAGTCTGTCACCGAGTGCCAGAAGGTTCCCCCCACACCCCCAACGCCCACCCCCTCAACTCTCCCACCCACTGATACTGTACGCCCTCCCAAGGCTAGTTGGCATGGTGACACTGATGGGATGGCCGTTGCTAGGAGATGAAGAGAGCGGCCAGAAGGAGCATCGTCACGGTGAGGAGAAGGCGATCCCTGGATGGGCTGCTTCCGCTGACGCTCTTCTCCAGCTTGGGAACAAAAGGGTTAAATTCATCTGGAAAAACAGAAACAGAGAGGAAAAAAGTTTTTTCTAGTGTATCTGTGCTTCTAATTGAGCTATAATCTGCTTACATAGCACGGCTTTTACTAAAACACTTTTTTTTAATGGAACAGAAAAAGGCAGCTCTCAGGTTCTCTACAAAGACAACACGACAGCATTGCGATAGCAGACTGCTGCAGCTGTTATCAGAGAGCTCTTATCAGAATCAGCTTTATTTGCCAGGTATGAGGACACATACGAGGAATTATTCTGTGGAGCATCGTTGCTCACAATGTGCTTACACAAACAAAACAACCAAAACAAAATATACACACTAATATATACACAATATATACATACTCTAAAATGTTATTGTTCTGATAAAGTAACACATTCTCAGTCACACATACCTTTACACACAGACACACTGTATATAGTGTAACCACCCCAATTCCCCAGCATGTACACCTTGCGATGTCCTAAAAATAGTTTGCGGTCTTTTGTAGCGGGCTAGGAGCGTTTATGTCTAGTCAAAAACACCACAGCTCGCTGCATGTCTACACTTATGATACACACGTGCAGCCAGACACACCCTCTGTAGTCACTTGATTAATGGGACTGGAGGCCAGACAGAAGCACAATTTTCTGTCTGTACACAGGACGGCTGACGCTGATTAGGAGCTATTGTGTCAACGGTCCAATAGCATCGAAGTAAGATTCTTAGTGTTTCCAGTCAGTCATATCTAGCTAGAATATTTTCAGCTGCTCTGTGGGTCAGACAGCAGAGTAATGACTGGCTGACACCTGGTTTTAGAGATGCTCTCTTCTGGTATGCTCTTCTGGCCAATATAATGAGGTCTATGCAGCAGTGGAGTTCAGGTTAAATGCTTTGACCGCTCTATAACCGAGCATGCTGCCGAGGGGTCGAGACACTTTGTTACTTTGGCGCTGACTGACAGAGGAATGCGCTTTTGAAGACACAAACAGACTGCAGAGCATCTCGCAAAACTGGTTCATCACACATGTACACACTGTCTCTCACTGTCACAGATAAACACAATATTGGCATGATGTTTGTGCAGGGCTCATATGATGTGCAGCATGACATTCCAACATGTTCTTGAGCCAAACATCAGTTTACATGAGGTTTGTTTGTGTGTGTGTGTGTGTGTGTGTGTGTGTGTGTGTGTGTGTGTGTGTGTGTGTGTGCGCATGCCACATTTTGGAGCAGAAGGGCAGGCAACAACCGCCTGATAATTAGGAAGCTCAGACACCAACAGGCGTCAATGCATTTCATTGTCATGTTGACAAGAACAAGGAGATATCTTAGTCTCTGATTGTGTTGTGAGAGTAAGAGAAGACAAGATTTAGATTTTTAACATGTAAAATTAGTGCCAGTGTAAGATAAACTGAACATGTCTAAATGTCTAGGTTGGACAAACGATGGTTGCCTAATCCTAATATAAAAATAAAAAAATGTTTTGGCATCTGACTGTTTACAGTGTTCATATATGGAATTGAACGGAACCCTCTGGCGTATGAGTGTATGTAAACAAAAATAATGAGCACCATTAGAGAAGCATAACTGTTTTTTTAAAGCCCCATGATGCATATTATCACATTTTTGTATTGTTAAACATTGTGCTAAGTCACATACCCAATTAGCATCAGGGAGAAAACAAAAAGAAAAATAATCAGTATTTGCTACTAGCTGATATAAATATTTAACAGCAGTTTAATAGCATCTAAGGAAGTGAAGTGGATTGCATGTTGTTGAGTGCATCAGGTGTTGGTATGTATTGATGTGCGTTTTTGGTCAGTCTCAGAAGCACTTTAAGGTTGTGACATCATCAGCATAATTAATGCACCTGAGCTGCTCAGCTGAGCAATCAGCTGACACGCTGGTATTAATGAGCTGATGATACCTCTTCCTGGCGCTTTTAAGGTAAAAAAGGACTCTTGAAACTGAAACAACGTCATTTTTTGAAGTAACTTTACTCAAATACATTTTAAATATCAGTGAATCACCTTGTTTCTTGATGTGGCATTAAATTAGCATGTATATATTTTTACAATTTATGGAATCTGTATGAATGATAACACAGCAAGATAAAATACACAATTTGTTTATACTTAAGTTATATATTTTACTACATACAGTATATGATTCCCAGAATTTGATATGGAAAATTTAGAATGAAAATTAAAACTGTTATAAAAACAGAAGTGATAAAGTTTGTGCTGTGTTCGCTTAAAGTAGTGGTAATTGCTACAATAAACCCCATTAAAGAAAGGGCTTCTGATTTGTTCTTCTAATAGCCAGACCTGATTGTCAGATGCAGAAATCTGAGCCAACAGGGTTGGTAAATGAGTATCCTCCCACTGAAAGCCATCAGTAATCACATGGCTGCATGGAGAGATGCTAGCACCACTCCATCTGTGTTGTAAATGAGATCTAAATGAAATCTAATACTAGAAGCTGTATTCAGGAGGGAACCACTGTTGAGCTCTAGACACTGATTGAAAGGGGCAGCGCCCAGGAAATAAACTGTGAGCAGTGAAGGGGAGAGAGAGGCGGGTGGTTTACATTATGAGCCTGCAACTTTCAGCTTAGTTAAACATTTTCAGACACGGTAATCAGGCAGATTTGAACTGAGCAGTTTGAGCGTCTCCTTGAATGTGCTGATGTTTACTTTGAATAACAGTACCGGTAATTAAAACTAGGATGTGATGAGTCTAATTGGCAGTCAGGATGATGGAGTATGAGGTAGAGGAAAAAGGAAACTGTATTGCTTCTTTGTTTTCAGTTCATTTCACTGCTCCCTGCTGATTTCCTCCCTTTCTCTTGCACCACTTGAGCTATCCTATTTATTTAATTGGCTACAGAGCACTACAGGTGACAATGACCCATAGGAACTGGGGTAATTTGTGCTCTGCTATTGTTTTAGCCATTTGGTAAAATATTTTCATGTAGTTCACATTACTTATCTGTTGAAGTATTTCCAATACAATTTTTCTGTGGAAATAAACAAATAATTAAACTTTTCAGTATATTTTTCTCTGTAACTTATTAAGTATGCAATGTGTGATTACAATAAAAGCGTACATTTTCTGTTACTGGAATGAGCATCTTTTGCATTTCCTGTTTTGTGGTAATGAAGACACGTGATGAGAATGTATATGATTGCTCTGAAATGTAGTGACAAAAAATTGGTATGGGTGAACTAACTCCATTCGGTGCTTACCGAAAGCTAAAAAAACAACAACAAAACAATATCAGTTTGGAACAGAATATTTTCTCTATTTTATTATAGCTTACATCACTGTGATAGCATTTTAATGCATACTATAGTCCTAAGATTAATATCAAATTTGGGGGGGACAAAAAGTTAAAAGATTGAAAAACTCAATTTCACACATCAAAAGGTGAATAAACTGAGTTTTGGTGGCTTTCCCCTCTACTGCATTTCCACTTGTGCTCTGGGAGGAGAAATGCAGGATGGGAATTAAAGAGCGGGAGGATGAGGACATGGAGAAAGGGATGGAGTGAGGGAGAAAAATGAGATGAAAGGATGATGGAGGGAGGAAAAAGAAATGAGGGAGAAGAATCTCGACAAACTCATATGGCATGCAGCTATTCGCCGCAGCCAGTGATGAGTTTTCTTTCTCACACACACACACACACACACACACACACACACACACACACACACACACACACACACACACACACACACACACACACACACACACACACACACACACACACACACACACACACACACACACACACACACACACACACACACACACACACACACACACACACACACACAGCACCATATTTTACAGGTTACCTTGGAGAAGAGTGTGAAAGCAAGACGGGGTGATTGATATGATCTGTGGTTGTGTAACTGGTGTACAGCTAGCTAGGCCAAGCTATCTGTACATGTTGTTATCGTGCTGCTCATAACACTGAGAAGCAACCCCGTGATGATCTGAGAGATTATTTTAAAGTCTGTCTTCTTAAAGCTTCTCCCTTACGTCGCTGCCAAATATCATTCATCACGTTCCAGTGCTAACAGATTTAGCGTGATTTAACATGATTTAACCAGTTGTGTAATCCTGACGAGAGCAAAGTGGGAGCACTTCCCAAGATCTAGAAGTAAGTACAGGAAATCTGAATTGAGTTATTTTTTTGTAACTCACCGTGAAACTCTGTGTTCTTTGCATATACGAGTGAAAACGGCAAGTGTGAAATGGATATGCATGTAGTTGTTTAGCAGGATCAGCAGCATGCCGTGCCAGCTGGTGCTGTGAAGTTAACTGAGCTAAAGGTCTTCTTTGAAATCAGCACATTTCACTTTAGATGGCCATTTTTGATGCTGCATGGTCAATGAAAATTAATAAATAATCAATAAGCTGTCAGTATTTAATAGATAAGGCTAGTGATATTCTATATTGTCCCATAAAATTACAAGTGTCATTTCCACTGAGGTTGGGTATTATTTTTCCATTTTCTTTTTTAAAGCTTTACAGTAAGAGTGACTCACTACAATATCTCCACTTAGTGCCCTCTTATTGTCCAGCTCTCATAACACAAATGAGAGAAGCTTTGAGTCAATAAATAATGTTGATTTGTTTATTTTAACATATTAATATATGATAAGGCTGTCCTGATGACTCTGATTGGCTGAGCTAGTTGGGGTCAAATGCAGCCTCAACATGTGAAGACACAATATTCTCCTAAAAAGATGGCAAAATAATCACATATCAAAGATAAGGCAGTAAAGGGAAAAGTATAGCTATTGGTTAAATTATTTTTACTTTTTAGATCTGTATCCATTTGTCTAAATATAATATTCAGGTATCAATGATACAAACATTTGTATTTCAAATTTAGTAGTTTTTAAACTACCATTATTATGAAACCACTTTTTATCACAAATTGTTGTTCATTAAGTTGATATAAAGGCCTATAAATACAGGAAATATCAAGCAAAGTATTCTTTTTTATTCTTTATTCTTTCAACAATAAATATATCCCTCTAAAAAATATTGCCTGTAAATCTGTATTGCACGGGCACAGGAATTTATTTTGCATCCATCCTGTGGCCATAATTAGGCACCAAATGTGTATTAATTTGCAGCTGAAAATAGTCCCCAACAAATGCACCATTTACTCCCTTTTGAGTAACGTTTACTAAAAAGTGCAGTGTCTAGCTGTTGTTATTTTTTGTTGTTGAATGAAGCCATATATTTGTGACTGGTTTTGTAATGATTTACATCTTTAGTGCCACAGACAGGTTATGGAAATCAGAAAGTTTTGACATATAGACAGTGTGAATAATTTGATTTCCTTGATTTGAGATGAGTCTATGTCTATTTTTATGAATCCAGACGGCCCAGATGACTGCTCTCCACACCACAGCTTCATGTGTGTATACGTTTCAGTGACTGTGTGCATGACTCACCTATATCGTCAATTTTTAGGCCTGGTCTAAGTGTGTAGTCTGGTTCTGTAGGCTCTGGCTCATCATCCACGTCAGAGGCTGAGAGAGAGAGAGAGAGAATTGAGTGAGACAGAGATATAGGGCGGGAGAGGGTGAGGGAGCATAGGTTAAACCATCGCTCCAACCCAAAAGATTTTAATTAGATTCAACTTGACATCTTGAGAGAAACATGCAAGAGAGCGGCAAGCCAAGGGTGTAGGGGTTAAGAAAATCCCCCGGAGCAGATAGACTGACAAGCCACAACATCACCAGAAGTCCTGAGAGAGAGAGAGAGAGAGAGAGAGAGAGAGAGAGAGAGAGAGAGAGAGATATAAAAGGGAAGATGAGGAGAGGCAGATCAAACTGAAGAGAGGCAGTGTGTGAAAAGGAAAGCAGAGCGGTGGGGGTGGTGAAAAGGCGGAGAGGTTAATACTACAGGGCTGTGGAAGTTAAAAGGACCGGACAGGCCAGGGATCAAAGTCTGTCTGTGTGTGTGTGTGTGTGTGTGTGTGTGTGTGTGTGTGTGTGTGTGAGTGAGAGAGAGAGAGACAGTGTTAGTGAAACAGGGCCGAGAGGTTGAAGGAAGGCAGGGGAACGAGTGAGAGAGGTTAACACTACATATACATAGCCACCCACTGACCGCACACAGCAATAAATGGATTCTAACGGGGAGCGAGGGAGGAGGGGTGAAAAAGAAGGAAAGACGGAGCAGAGAGGAGGGGGGAGAAAGGAAGGAGGTGGGGGTGAGGGCCTTTAAAGCTGGAGCTGCTACACTGCTGCTGTGGAGGGAGAGCAGGAAGAGAAAGAAGAGAAGGAAAGAAAAAGAGGAGCAAGGAGGGTTCTGTGCTGTGACTGAAAATGCTGCAGGGGGAACTCAGCAAGAGTATTTATAGCTCTGCCTGTTTTAGACTGTATTTAGATTATGTATGCATCTGTATGCATCTGTGTGTGTGTGTGTGTGTGTGTGTGTGTGTGTGTGTGTGTGTGTGTGTGTGTGTGTGAGAGTAATAAGTATGTGTGGGGGTTTGTGGGGAGCCCGGTGCCTGCCAGATGGGTGCAGGTACAGTCTGCAAACAGGTCCAATTGCATTAGTTCACACATACAAAGTAAAAGACTAACCCGTGGAGCAGCAGACGTAGACTCGTAGTCTCAGACAGCTGCGGCCGTGATGGTGGGTGGGCGTGGCTGTAAAAACATAAAATGCACAATAGATCAACATGTGTATTACCAGGCATTTAATGCTTTGAATCATGAGGTGTTCATGAATAAAAACTGACCAAAGTTGGGTTTTGCTGCTTCAAATGCAAGCAGCATATCAAAAGTAATGCACCAATCCAAACCTGTGGATCAGTAGTAAGATCTTAGTTATTTTACTATCCCTGAAAACACTGATGAACAGAGTTCATCAAGGTGGAATTTTGTCTCTGTTCCTTTTTAAATGTGTATATGGATGATTTGTCACAGTTAAATGCATCCAATATAGGACATATGATAGGCAATATGCTCTTTAATCACCCTATGTATGCAGATTATTTAGTAATCCTTTGCCCATATAGTGCAGGTTTACATCAACTTTTGAGGTTTTGTTATGACTGAACGTAGCATATAATGATGGCATGAGGCCGCTTCTAAAACAACCAAGATTGTGTAGTGCTAGCCAAATGTTGGTTAGTGTTGGTGTGCCTACCTCTTCTGCCTTAATAAGACATCTTATTTATTAATGTATGTGTAGAATGTCAATCTCAGAAAACTAAATTTACAAGCTTTAGCCCACATTGTTTTTTAGCACTGTCAGATATACATCTAGACTCTGGAGACATTGGCGCTCCTCTTTGTACATTACAGGTGAAGGTTGTTGCCCTTTTTATTAACTTATATGAATTGTACTATATATTTATTGCTATATTTTTTGTAAATTTCGTCATTTTTTAATCGTACTATGGGCCTTCCATTTGTGTCCTGAATAAAGTCAGGTCAGAGTATGTGCCCGCTGCATCAAGGAGTAAACCTCTATCTATGGCCGCCTGATCTACCAACTGAGCTATCCGGGCACCCAAAACAGTGTGGTTCTACTGCAGGTTCCTAAAACAAGAGTGCGGAGTGTGTGTCCGGAACAACCACGGCATTTAAAAAAATAAATAAATCTAGCCAGACACCGACAGATTATCTACTCTCTGCACTATTCTTACTTTTCTATTCTCACTATTCAATATTAAGGGCTATTAGGGGCTTTTGCATGTCGTTTCCAATATTGCACACTGTTACTTTAAAAAAACAAGACAATATATCAAAGAAAAGACTTTATTTAGCTATTCAAGTAGCACATCAAACCCTCCCGTACATCCCGGTCTTCTTCCTCTGCACCCTGTGACAGTGTCCCCCCCCGGCTCTGCTGGCCCAGATGCATCCCAGTCATCGTCATAAGCGCCTCTCCGTGACTCTCATAAACATTTTACAAAGCACAGCAGGTCAGAACCAGAGATTTCACCAGTTGTACATCGAATGCCCAAACAGACGGTCTGCGGTGGCGATTTTGCAAAACGTGAAGGATCTGAAACACACACAGTACACAGCATACATATTTTGGTGTTTAATCATGGTTGCTAACGTTAATGTACTTTTATATAGCGTAAAGTAAATAGTGTCTGTGACCCTGAACACATGCAAATGTTAGCTAACGTTACCAGGAAACTTAACTTACCCTTTTATATTGGCGAACAATGGTTATGTCGACGTCTGAACTCCGTCGGAATTCCCAAACTCCGTCGGAAATTTTTTTTTTCCCCAGCAGTGGTTTTTGCTGCTTCCTTCAACTTCTTTTGAAACAAATTTTCTTCTGGCTGTGGCAAGTAGCCACATGCCAAGAATCAAAACAAAACACGTCCAACGTGCTGTTGTGAGTTGCGTTGAAAATTACATCGTGGCAGTTTCCGGCTGCATAGCTATGGTGACCAGCCACGCTGAGGCGTTACTCAATCTGCAATGGAAAATGGACGCAGAGTGCATCGAGTCGAGTAGAGACGGGGCGAGTAGAGACGAGGCGAGGCGAGTCAAGTCGAGCGGTTACCAGCAGTGGAAAAACGCCATAAATGTGGTGGATAGTTATAAGTTCAGAATTTGGATCGCAAAACTGTCTTGAAAGTTTTTGGCACATCACCCCAACAACAATGTGTTGTCTACATTGATTTTTCCTCACACAGCACTTGAGTAGAACAAAGACATTATTCATTTCATCTGCGCCTTTACTTCTGTGACAAAGTGTCTGACGTTAAAAAGGCCTTTGTGCAACAACAAAAAAGCATACATTCAAATTGTTAAACTTTTCCCAAATTCTAATGTCTTTAATTTAAATATTATAACCAGCCAGTTGTACCACATTCATACAAGTTTAAAATTGATATAACCCTTTGATGTGATAATTGAAAGACAGTTTTGAGGTTTTGTAAACACCAGCCTCCAAAAGACCCTAACACAAGGAAGATAGATGAAGTGAAGCACAGAGCAGCTTTGCTGTTGCTGCAGAACAAAACGAATATGTCCCAGGCACGTCTCCCGTAGAGTAATGTAAATGAGTGCTGCACTCATCATATAGCCACTGAATGCATTAGACATTTATACTTGGCCTGAAATTTGTTTTTTTTTAATTGTTTCATGACGAGCCAAAAACATTTTTTTTTCATACATTGTCATATTTGTTCAAAGTGTTTCAAGTTAATTTGAAAATGGATGAGCTATGCTTGACTGCAGGGTGATATGATTAGATGTTATATAGCAATTTGTTATGCTGAAATTACCTGAGGATGGCCTAAACTGAATTAATCATCAAATCCACTTAACAATAAAAGAATAACATTCTTAATCTTACAGGGAGTGTTTGTCACATTGCAGCTCTAGTCTCATAAGCGTTTACTTATTCATAGTATTAAAATGTATTTCAAGGACATTAACAAGCACTTAATAGTGATGTGTATTAACATGAAATTGGTTTGATTCCACTCACAGATGTAGTAGTACTCCTGTCCAACATGGAACTCGTATCCCAGTGAGAAGGCGCTGTAGCGCTGGAACTTCTCAGAGAACTTGATGGGGCGTGGGGGGCGTGGGGCCGGTTACACTCCCACCTCTTGAAGCCCAGCTGGGGGTCGCAGTTCCTGTAACCACGATAACTGACCATGTAGAGGATGTACTGCTCGCCGGTGCCCACCATGCGCTGGCTGTCGTTGTAATGAGGGCAGTAGATGTCCAGGTAGTCGTTGACGTTCACCTGCATTGTGTAGCCCTCCCTACGCAGACTGGACACAAAGAGAGAAAGCGTAAACCGTCAGAATAAGCATAATAACAAAGCTGCGCAACACACATCATATTAATTATTACTATGCTAATTAAAGGTTGTTTTTCTTTTAGACAATAAAAATAATTGCATTTTTCTTTACAGACACATTCAAACTAACTAGTCAACACATTATTGGACATGTTCTTTATTGCCCCCCCCCCACCACCATAGAAAAAAATGTTTACAGAATAAAGAATTTGAGAGGGAAAAACTGCTTTTGCCTGCCAATGAGATTTTTAGTGTGATGTCTAAACTGCCCCATGAAATTAATAAAAATGTTATCAACCTTGTTCTTACCTAATGAATAACAATAAATGTTATTTATATAGTGCAACTCATGCCTTGGATGCTGCTGCTCATGGTGCTTACAAACACACAAATAAATGAATTAACAATACTCCACACATATTACACTGATTTTTTTCAACTAAATACTAGCACACTTATTTAAATAGATTTACAGAGTAGCACCTTCTCCAATGGCACGCGCACACACACACAATGTAGCTGCATTATTTGTTGTATTTTTTATAATTAGCATAAAGTTCCACATTTAGCATAAACACTGTTAACTGACTCTAATTCCCAATTGTCTGTGCAACATTTTTTGTGCCTTTACACAACACTCACATACATTCACCTGGGGTCAAATAAATCTTTGTGTGAGTGTTATTAAGTTATTACTAACACAAAGCAGGTGTGTAAAAGAGTGTGTGTATTTGTGGCTGCTGGGCTGCTGCATACAGAGACTGCGGAGCTGGCTCTTCAGTATGAACTGAAGGCCCCAGGGCCACAGCTCCTACTCCTGGTGTCAGCGCAGCGTTGTCCCCTAACCCCAGTGCTCGTACATCAACCTGAGCGCAACGTTGCACTCACGTCAGCCGTCAACATCTTTGCCACGTCCCCCCCAAAGCTCATATATCAGCGTCAACCCCAAAAAAGACTGCTTGACAGGGAGATAAGGTTTGAATCTGTGTCTGTGTATGTGTGTGTAGGTTGTGTAACAAAGTGAAATAGATTCTTTCCCAACATCCAAAAGCCCCTTTTTCTCCCCATCACAGACACAGGTCCATATCTATGTGACAGAGACAGGTTACTGTTGTAAATCTCACTCACTCACTCACTCACTCACTCACTCACTCACTCACTCACTCACTCACTCACTCACATTTTATAGTGGTGACATTATAAAATCACAAGGGGGCAGCAGTGTGTCATCCTCAGACTGGTGTTGCCTCTCTCTTTGCCAGTTCTAGGTCATGTCTCAAGGGGAATTATTATTCAATTATTAAATGAAGATCGAAACACTGTTTCCAGTGTCTCCCTCTCTCCATCACTTCTTACCGCTCTCTTCAAATCCTTCCTGAATTTGTCTTTCTCCCCCTGCTCTCCATTTCTCTCATCTATTACTTTCAGACTAACATGAACGGAAGATTAATTGCTCAACATTCATCCTTTGCTCTCTTCCCCCTCTCCACTCCTCACTTTCTCTCATTACATCACTTACTAGCCTACAGAGGATATTACTGGTAGAAAAAAAAAGCGTAAAATGCTTCAAGGGAACTATATTTATAGTGAATCCAAAAAAAAAAAAAAAGAGAGAGAGAGAAAGAACACAAGTGAGTGTTGAGTTTAGTTCCACCAGGGAGGTGTGAATGCAAATTGAGTAAAAGAGTAAAGAAAGCCAGAACAGAGCAGATAGAAAAAGAGACGGTTGGAGAGTTTTACGCAACAAAAGAAATGCAAGTTCTCAGAGATGAAGGGATAATGGCAAAAAAGAAAGTATGGGAGAGGGCAGGTCGGAGCATCTTGAGAAATCTGAAAGTAAATCACTTCTCTAAGATAAAAGCTGGCTTTAGGATTCCCACTGTGTACACAGGTATTTGTGTGTCTGCACGTGCACCTGCTTTGGTGTGTTTGTGCATTCCTATGTGTGACCTGCCAACCTTTTATATTTGATGGAGTGACTTTTTTAAGGACAAGCACACATGTACACAGATAAAATACGTAAAATAAGCGTGTTTTAACAGCAAACACTGCACTTGGTCAATTGTACGGCATAGCTTTGCAGGCTGTCGTTTTGTAAAATCTGGGGCAAGTGAATGAGAAAATTGTGGTCGCAATTGGCTATTCAAAAATGGCGGGTGTGTGCAGGATGTCCCATGTCGTGCTTGTGAAAATTCTGTCTGACCAATCAGTGTTCTGCAGAGTTTTAACTCAATCTTCTAGTATCAGCTCAGCTCGCATGGAATCTCACTGAGGTGGTACCAACAAAATAAGCAGGTACCAGGTACTATCCACAACGTGCAAGCAAGTCAAGTTGAGTAGAGCTGTGGCGTACCATGCAGTGGAAGTACAGCATACAACCACATTATGCTTTAATTTCACAAATATCAGAGAATAAGAGTGAGAGTGAGTTTGTGTTGAAGAGACCATGTTTTGGAGACTTAATGGTATTAAAAGCATGATTTTAATAATTCCTGTGATGTCTCATTTGTCTACAATGACATATTGCATGTGCATTAAGTAACAAGTAATGTTGAACACCCTGTACAACATAATGTAATCCAATACAACAGTCCTGGGCTGACTTTGTGCGCCCTTCTGACATATCTGTACTGACCTTTTGGTAGATCTACATCAAATTCAGTTAAGAAATGAGGAGTGAAGATGTTGGCGTATAAATGTTCTCACTTCACAGAATCTCAGTTCCACACAGATACACAGATTTTAAACTGAAAAAGAGCCCTGTTATTGGATTGGTACTTGGTATTGACCAGTACCCAGAATTTAAGTGTCTGAATGAGTGACAGCTAAGTTTATAAATATAATTATTAGAAAAAGATTTCAATATAATTCACCATGAAGTAGAGTCCCAGTCAGTTCCATAGTAAAGTAATATTTACTCTCCTGGCATTGTATTGCATTCCATTCCATTGTAGGTGGGTTTTTTTTCTGGTCACACAATGTCAACATGGTTTTACTCCTAATGTTTTCAACCACAATGGTATTTGTGCTGATGTGTACAGATAGAATTATGCTATAGAAAAAAATAGGCTCTGTGACAATGATAAAAAGAATAAAAGAACCATAAACTTAAGTGAAGCAGTGGGCTACAAACTCTCTGTTGTGAATGTGCCCTTTTCTTTGTGCAAAGTTGGTGTGACAGCCCCATACCAGTAACAGTAAATCGTATTTTTCCTTCAGTCTGCTTAAAAAAAGAGAATGCAATAATTTTTAAAAAACTAGTTTCCCTAAGAATTGTGAGAGATAATCCACTCTGATTGAGGAAACCATGATTCTTATTTTATTCCAAAACATCGACCCTATTTTATTCCATTGTATTATATTGGAGTATATTGGATAGTAAAGCTCCCTGAAAATTCCAAATAAAGAGAGATGGAAAGACACAGTAATACAGAAAGTAAGAGGTGGACTAACTTATGAAATGACATTCCTCTGCTCTCTCCTGATGCCTCCCTTTCATTTTGTGTTGGATCACCACTGATTTTCTCCTTTGTACGTGACACCTGGTTAGTTGAAGCTGATAGCAGGGAGAGCCGAGCGATGGAGAGGGATGTTTTGTCAACAATAAAACTCTGAGGAGCAAAGCAGAGGCTTCGATGAGCAAAATGGAAGGGTGGAGAGAAAGATGGGAGGGTTTATATTATGAGACGAGGTGTAGTCGGGGTTAAAAGATGCAAAGTCTGGCCACCAGAGAGCGGAGAGTGATAGCGGGAGGGAGCAACAGCTAAGAGCAATATCAAAGTGGGCCTGGATCAATGTCACTACTGTAAAATCACATAAGGGAGTGTGTGAGAGGGAGGGGAGAGAGAGAGAGAGAGAGAGAGAGAGAGAGAAAGAGAGAATGTTGCCTATATAAATCAGCCGTGGGCAACATAATGCCGCAATTACCCCCTGTCTGCTTATTATCTGGCTGGCCTGTTTGATCACCGTATGTCAATAAAACACTTTGACAGTAAAAGCGATCATCCCTTTTTGTAACAAGAGCTTGGAGGACCAGATTACTCTGTTCTCTGTTGGTAAGATGGCTGACCCTGTAGAGAATGGGGGAGGCGGGCTGGAAGCTCAAAGATTTAAGCGATTGTAGTTTTCCCTTCCACCATGACATGGCATGGCACATTGGTCGTGTAACAAAAAAGCATGACAACGCCAAAATCATGCATGTGTGCCCGTAAGATTATTCACATGGTGGTGGTCAATCTGTGATTCTATGCAGTCTGAACCAATCAAAACTGTCAATGTGAATCTGGTGCTCTAGCTAAATATTCTCAACTGAGAAATATTATTTATTTAGGCACATTTTACACATGGCTTATTAAAACCTCTTGTGATGACAGGTCAGCAAACAAAAAAAAAAAAATCAGTTGCCACGGAAACCAGAGGGAAATGCATAGCAACAATCAGCCAATGAGAGACTTAGCTACCATCAACCTAAATAAGAAGTTGGAACTTGTTGCAAATTGTTTCATCACGTACTCTGTGGATTCACATATTCATATATCACATATTTATATATTTACCTTGTATGTATTACATTACTTCTGACACTGTGCTGGATGATGTGTGTCATTCACCCAAGTAAGATTATCTAATGTTATCTGACCTGACATAACCTTATAAGACTTATATCAAGCCATTTAAGACTTAGAAATGCAAAATATTCCTCAGAGACACTTGACCTTCACAATTACGGTCTCATGAGAGATAAATCTAGCTGTCAACAGTGAATGCTAACATGTTAGCATGAAACATCTGAGGAGCTAGGGCACACAAGGACATACATTTTTTTAAATGATTTTAATTGTTTAAAAAAAAACTGTTTAACTGCCAAAAAACAATCAGATATAACAAGGTATATCAAGGTAAAAAAAAATCTAATCAAAAGGAGACACTACTGATGGGTAGGCTCCAAGGTAGGGCTGGATTAAAACTTGTCCAGCAATGTTACAAATGATTGCCAATCAGGACTTAAAAGCCACTGTGCTTCTCGAGGACAAAATTTTTAATCCCATCTCAGTACGGTACAGAGATGCTAACATTGTGCGGGAGGACTCCAATCAACCAGCAGAGCGGCAAGCATAATTGAATGGCTCCCCGTTGAATGGAGACTCTCAGAGATCTGTAGCATCAATGAGGCCCTCGTCAAACACAGGCAGGAGTCCTTCCTACTGTATCCTCTTCCCACTCCATCTGCTCTGCCTTTCTCTTTTGTCTCTTTAACTCCATTTCTTCTCACTTTCTCTGTTCCTGTCTAAATGTGGCTTTCACCTGAGAGGAAGCATGCAGAGAATAGTGTTTTAAAAAATAACTTGTCACAAGTTGTGTGTATATACTGTGCATGCCCCTTAGTTATCTATTTCAATAGTGGTTGACATTAAAGATATTGACATGTGCAACTGCTGGTAAATAATACCATCCTTCTCTTTATTCTTCTCCTCTCCATCATGGAACATACCTGTTGGGTTGTGTGTGTGTGTGGTGGGTTTAGTAGTTAGGTGGGTTCTAAATTTTCCCCATTGAAATCAATACCTGTCTAGAGTGTGTCCAACAGACTGGAATATGCTGCCTTCTCTCAAGGCCGACACGCACGCACGCACGCGCGCGCGCGCGCGCGCGCGCGCGCGAGCACACACACACACACACACACACACACACACACACACACACACACACACACACACACACACACACACACACACACACACACACACACACACACACACACACACACACACACACACACACACACACACACACACACACACACACACACACACATTCATCATTGGTAATTGATCAAAGTATTACAGCTAACAGGGCTTCTTGCCAAGCAGCCTCACATGCAGCACTGACATGATCCCTTAACACGAACAGCATTCTCCAAATCACTCTCTTTCTCTTTTTCCACCCTTTTCAAATATCATCTACCTCGTTTGCTCCATTTTTCTGCTCTTGTCTCGCTTCTCTTGAACTCTTAAGCACGCCTTCTTTTTCCTCTCCTCCACTCCACTCCTTCCTCCATCCATCATCTTCTCCCTCTCTCTTCCTCCCTTCTTCTTTCTGCCTGTGGATATTGACTATGTGGTGTGAGAGAAAGAGTGCTCTGGCAACATGAAAACCTAATGGCAGGCGTTATTAGCCCTTTGAACTGAGCTGTCTCGTTGAAACACAGAGCCACGTTTTACCGACACACACCTAACCCATTATGTGTTCGACAATCATGTACATACATGTTTGCAATCAATCATTCATGCTTTATTTTGTGTTTTTTTTTGTCCAAACACACATGTACACATATGGATGAATGTGAGGAAATAACAATTAACAACTGCATGAAACAACAGATGGCGGAACACATGCAAAATACGGAGACAAAAGGAGAAAAAAGCGAGATCAGAGACGTGGGCGGATAAAAGTATGAACGACAAGAGTGGGAAGGAGGAAAGACAGCGCACTTTGATTAAGAAAAATGTTGTTTAACCTGTGAATGAGACCTGGACTTGTGGTCTTTACCTTAATTTGCGTGTTTATTGATTTTGTTTTCAACTTTAATTCATCGTCCATTTCACAACTATCCCACTCAGCCTATTTTACGCTCCAAAGGGTTTAAGGCTTCTTCTACCTCTCAAGTGTCATTTACCAATTATCTGCCAATGCCAACCAATCTCTCCCTCTTATTCTATCACTTTGTTCCATCAATCCTTCCTGGGCCGCTCTATCTCTCTGTTTCCCAACATCTCCAGCTGTCTCTGTTCCCAAAGCCCTTACATGAGCAATAGTGATCCCATCAGACACTGGGCCAGCAGAGGCAAAGAGACACACACAGAACAGAAAGAGAGTGTATGTTCCCTAAGCTCTCCCATGATTGATAGTGATCTTGTCTGATGGCTGTGTATAGACTCAGCACTCAGTGAGACATTACCCTTTGACCCAGCTATTGATTCTCTGCATTCGCTGCCCCAAACACACAACACTAGTCCTGACCCTGCTCACGCAAAAACATAACAAAACCAAACAAAACCACACACACACACACACACACACACACACACACACACACACACACACACGTCTGTGTGTACAGTCCTATAGATTGATGGTTTGGCGGTGTCCTGTGAAACCTGATCAATCTGCTGCATAACAATCATTCTTCCTGCCTGCCTCAGCCCACTTCCTGGCCGAGTCACATGGCACCCGTGTCCCTCTGACTGATATGTTTGGGTCAGGGTTTGGAGGCTTGAATATCTGGGCTGCTGGGGAAAGAGCTCCAGAGCTGGGATAAACCGTTCTCAACAACAACAACAACATTACTCAGATCTCTCTCTTGAGCCACATTAAATAAGGGATCCAGGGCAAGAAAACAGTGCTCGCCAGACAGAAGGATAAAGTGGAAAGAGTTGAATTCAATTAAATTTTATTTATAGTGTCAAATTATAACAGAAGTTATCTCAGTAAACTTCACAGATAGAGTAGGTCTAGACCACACTCCCCCAAGAGCATGCATTTGGTGCCACAGCAGCACTGTGTGTGCGTGGCCAACTTGGCTAATCTAAGAAACTAAATCCTAGCTCTGAAGGATTTGCACCCGCTTTTTAACCTATGTTCAATATCACAGACAAGTTTAAAACGGAGAGGATATTTTCGCCATTGTGAGTCCAAGGAGGTGAGGCCAGAAAGAAAAGCGAGACGGAGAGGAGTGCCAACTGAGCTCCAGCCTAATGGGCTTCCAAGACAAAACCACAGCTGGCTTTCAACATTAGTCTCCATGACGACAGAAAAAGCCCTAGTTATGGAGCTATTGAAGCAAAAAAGGGGGCTACAGGGGTTCATTGCTTTGTGCAAAAACCCATGTATCCCATCTTTATCCACCATCTCCCCTCTCTCTCTCTAATGGCTAATTAAGTACCACTTGTTACTATTCAACATTATCACAAATCATCAGCTATTTCTGTGTCAAATTCTGTTTCACACCGTTTTCAGGAGATTGTCTTTTGTTTCATCTCAGTTTTGGCTGCAATACAAATGAAGAATTAAGGCTAAAAGCAGAGGGGGAAAGCAGGGGTGTGTTAATAAGGGCTACAGGCAAAATTCGGATTGGTCATGTACAGTACAACCAGCTAGACCTTCAGGGCTGTGAGAATTCATGTGGATACTAGAGGGGACATCCAAAGGTAAAAAAGACTGAAGGGAATATTTTATTAAAGAGTATATCCTGTTACATCAGGTACATTCCTAAAAAAGAAGCACCATTCGGAAATTCTTCTGTCAACTAACCACATGACAAGCTGCATGCTTATAATTCATCTCTTAAACCTTTTAATTTGCTCAGAAAGAGATAAAACACACAACAAGGGAAGAAAACATGTTTTAAGGGCAAATAGAAGCTATGCTCTCATGGTACAACAGATGGATAAACACACACGCACAGATACACACAAAAGGGCAGCAAGGAAAATAGCAGACTTGATAGGACAAGCAGGCATCAATATGAGTCTTTAAGTGAAGTGTTTAAAAGCGTCTGGGTATTCTTGTCAGATAGAAGATGACATTGAGCTTGAACATCTCAAGCATTATGAAGGTTCTATTAATGCACTGTGATGTGGAGAATTAATTCAATGTATCCACATATACTCAATCCCAAAGGCCTGAAATTAAAGCATGCCGAATGAGATACAATGCTAATCTAAGCCAAAAGTTGTCCAGTTCCCATTTAGGAAAATAACTCTGCTGTGTGGAATCAATAGAGTAAAACAATGAAACTTGGATAAAACAAGTTTAATTAAAAAACAAAACAAGGCTCAGCCTAACTTCATGTCGAGAGTTTTTCTATTTTTATTCTTTATCAAAACAGAACATAAAAGACAAGCGCAGCACAGAAGTTTCAGTGCAACACCTTCCACAGTGTGCAGGCAAAAGTGATAACTGAAACAAAAAAATGCTGTTGGGTGATGAATGAGCAAAAAAATCTATCAATGCCAGATTTCAACTCAGCATACAATAGGCTTACAAGTGACTTGTGGTGATGCACTCAGAGGGGAAACAAAAACTTTGAGTTTGTGCAGTGTATCGCTCAATAGCCGTGTGTGAGTGGGCGGGGTGGGGTGCAAGTGTATAAAGTATTAGCGTTGCTATCTTCAATTATTCCTCTTATCCGGGAATGACAATATTTCAGAGTCAGCACGGCCCGCTGCATAATATCTCCCTCACACTCCAGCAAATTACCTGTCAGAAACGTACAACTTTGTAAAGCCTGTGAGAGTCAATACAAACAATAAAACATAAAAAAAATGGAGGACAATGATGAAAATGGAATGATTAGCAAAGACACGTATTTAGCTCGAGGACAGGCAAAAACACAATAAATGCTGGATCCTTGCATGACAATTAAAATGTAAGTAAAGGGAGGTGTAGTTTAAGGAAACCTGTACTATAGATATTGGCTATAGATCCTTCTATGATCCTTGTTGATCATACAAGCATGTGTATCTGTTTGTGTGTTTGTGGGTGTCAGTATTTCATGATGTTGCTGACGCTCTCCACTGAACATGAGCAGACTCTGTCAGACTTGTCAGTCTATCAGTGGAACACTCCTCTCCCGTTTCCCTCCCCCCTCTCTCTCTGTCTGTTTCTCCCCCACTATCACTCGCTCTGCCCTACTCTCCTCCTCTGTGTCTCCATCCTTATCAGTGTCCTTCCATCCGTCTCTCGTTCAATTTTTCATTTCAGGTTCAATCTTCTTGACGTCCTCTCACTCCTCCTCTGACAACACCTCTCCCTCCCTTTCTGTCTTCCTCTACCGGCCTGTCAATCTGTTGTCCCCGCCCTCTCTCTCTCTCTCTCTCTCTCTCTCTCTCATGAAGTTAAAATGCTTCCCCATGTAGTAGCGACCTGTCAATCATTTTAAGACAGTCAGCAAAATGTGCATTCGTGTGGACCTTGTGGATGGGGCTTTTTCCAAATGCATCTGAGAACATGTGTAGTAAAAAGATCATTGCTGTCATCCATCCAATTATCATTCAGAGGGAAAGGAAATGAGCACAGATATCTGAAATAATGTATCTAATTTTTTCATGTTCACAAGCAAACAAGCCACTCACAAATACATATATTTGATGTGCATCTCTAAGCAATACCGTGAATTTGTGCATGTGAACTTAGTCAGTGGAGGTGACAAACCAACTCTGATAAGGTGTATTATGGACTTCCATTATGCCAAAAAAGTGTTTTTTCCCCATCAGTGTTTGTGTGTGGGTGTACTGCATGTGTCTGTGCTCACGCTGCACCCTCACTGTGACTTACTACTTTAATTTAGATGGTAATTCAGATAGACCTTTAGTTTTTTATTATTTTGGCAATGTCTTCCATGCTAACTGATCATTTCTTACCATAGGTGCTTTTTACTCTTAAAATAAATAAACATGATCCTTTCAGTGAAATATTGCACCAAAATATGAAACGCTGTGATGCCTTTTTTATTGCACTTTTATTGCATCTTTTGATGAAGTTTGACTCTTTTGTAGGTTTTGCTCTTTTATTTTATTCTAACTGTTGAGCTATTCATCTGTTCCAAAACAAACTGCTGCTGCTGCAGCCGCAAGCATAAAAGACATCACTGTATGTGTGCCTAGGGGTATTTCTTAAGAAAGAACAGGAAATGAAAAAGGTATCAGCTGAATCACTATTGTGATTTATAAATGGAAAGAAAGAAAGTTAGTATTTATATCTATAAGGATACCGTAGGTTATTACTTTAACTGTCCATTGCACTGAGTGACATGCACCAGTGGCAACAGCAGTGAATCATCCAGCGGGTGGCCACATGGGTCCATTTAAAATCTGACATTCCGTGTGGGACATTAAGGTTTTTGGATTTGTAGTTGTCTTTCGGGATGGGTTTTGAAATGTGTTGTATTTTTTTGTACTTGGGCGTTTATTCAAAGGGGACAAAGCAGTGGGATGTGTATATGAGCTCTCATAAAGTCAGCCCACGTCCCAGTGCAACATCCTGGCCATATAAGCAATGCCTGCTCTGCTCTGCTTTGCTCCTGGAATATGAAATATGCATGGACCATAAAGAGCATATGGACCATCCATCTCAATATCCGCTACACCAAACCATCAAAAAAGATCATTAAAGCTAGCACACACAGGCTGGCTCACACACACACGTACACACAAAATGGCACATAAACATGCACTCCCACGTTGTGCATAATGGTTTATCAGTTTCAGTGCCAACTTTCTGCTGACAGAGCACACGCAATAACAGGCAAAGACAGGCACACACTCAAATGGACATAGCAAATGCACATTTAAGAAAGAGAAGAGAGTTAACATTTGTCTACATTTGCTCACTTCACATTTCTAGTCTTAATCTAAATACATTATAACAGTGAAAAATACACATAGAAACATATATAAACGTGTCTTTGTTCCTCTCTAACATGCGCACGCACACGCACACAAAAATGCACACGTGCTACACCTCCATGCTGTCAATTTGTCTATATTTCCTTTACCATGCCTCTGTCAGGCTCTGTCACTCCACTGCAGGGTATTAAAATTTAATACCAGACTCACACTGAGAGAGTGAAAGAGAGAGAGAGACACAGAGAGATAAACAGATAGAGAGAGAGTCAAAGTCACATTGACAGTAAATCAGAAAAAGACCAACTCATGGCCAGTTGGTTTTGCAGACAACAAAAGCACAGATACCGAGCAAAGTGAGGGAAACTGTTAACAGTGCAGCAAAACAAAGGAGGTAGGGATGAAGGGATGGACAGAAAGTAAAGGTGAGACATAAAGAAGAAGAAGAGGACTTCTTCTTCATCTTAAAGGGAATTACAGAATGAGCAGGGAAGAGAGTAAATTCTCATTCACTCACAAATGATAACTTAGACTTCCACCAGGTGAGGTCTCTGCACTTTCATCTCTTTCTCTCCATCCCTCGCCCTCTCTCTTTCTCTGGCTCTTCCCCTCCCCTCCTTTCTATTACATCTCTCTAATCTCTTTTAACTGAACTATGTGTCAGCAAGGAGTCTGACACTAAGTCAGCGTCATATTCTATCATCCATGCAGACAAAGACAGGAGCACACGCAAACAGGACAGCTACAAGACGGGCTTCATCTTTATCTCATCTCTTTACTCCTTCAGCCCTTCCTTCCTCATCCCTCCATCTCACTTCCCCTGAAACTTGTCAGTCCAGGTGCAGCCAACATCAATCTGCTAATGGGCACTACTCTTGTTAGTTCACAATATGGCCTAAAAAGCCCCTTCCAGTTGGTGAAAAGCTCTCATATTATTTGTAGGAATGAGGAAAGAATGAGAGTTGGAAGTTGTGTGTGTACTCTGCACGGTTTTTCCGACTACCTTGTTTTCACCTTCACAGTAGAGGGGCATAAGTTGGGGGAATTCAATATTTACCTACAGGTGTAATAATTTACTTATTTATGTGTAGAGGTGCAAAGTATTTTTCTCCACTGACCATTCCCATTTCTTACATGGAGTGTCCTGGATAATTTAAGAATACTATATGTTTATTATTATTATGACCAACAGCTGAGAAATCATGTTTTTTCATCATTTTGGTATAGCTCTAAATACTACATTGCCCATGAGTCTCATCTGCCAGTTGCTATGGAGAAGAAGCCAGGCAAAAGCATGTAGTCAAAAAGCTTTGACTACTGCACTGCAGTAGCCAATTCTACCTACAATAGATCCAGAAAGTAAAAGTAAACACAAAATGTAATTTTAGACAGAAAGCATAGAACCAAGAAAATGTGCTTTGCATTTCTGTCTTAATTAATCATTAGCCACATTAGCAATGTGATCTACATACAGATCTACATTTCAAGCTCAACTGAAGATTGGAAGTCGTAGCTGACTTTGTCTCCTTACAATCTCATGTACAAAGGCTGTACGGTTTACTAGATCTTTTCTAACTTAGTGTTCATGTTTTGTACTGACGATTCAACTAGGAGAGATTCAAGCCCACCCAAGCTGCTTGTCAAACATTTTCTAAAAGGACTTCTACCTCTGGAAACCTGGACAACCAAAATATCTCCTCCTACTACACAACTCTATTTCACAGAGTTCTCCTCTGGGATACAACACACCTCCAGTTTGCTCCAGTGTAACATCCGGTTTACTGGATACTACCCAAAATGTGAATGTAGGAATACTTAGGGACTAGTTTGAGATTTAAAAATATCTCTTTTGAAACCAGATGTGCCACCTGCTCACCTTAGCTGCTGTGGAGTTCTTTTGACAAACCGACTCCCTGCCTTGTTAACAGCACTTTGATTCAGCCAATTTCAGGAATATGAAAACATGCTGTCATGTCTTGGGAGGCCGTTGTTGTGCCTTTGTAAATGGCAGTGTGTGTGTGTGTGTGTGTGTGTAGCTGGCTAAGGATTGATGCAGTATGAGCTGGTGAGCATGTGTGTGTACACCTTCACAGATGTATGTGAGTGTGAAAAGAACACAAATGGGCACTGCTGACATTTCAAAAAAACACGAGAAAAAACACATAAGAGAAATGAATCAACAGTGTTTTACTTTTTGACGTTTTCGTCCCCTCTGGCAAGGACTTTCTCCCTCGCTCACTGTCCTTACTTCCCTTCAAACACAACTTGTTTTTCAGTCTTTTGTGCCTCTGTTTGACATCACCTGTTCCTCCTGTCTCCTGCACCTCTCCGTCCTCCCTTTCTCTCGCTCGGTCGGCCACTGCCAATCTATCCACCGCGGCGTAAAGTCGTAATCCCTTACCCTTTTCTCTCCTGTCGTTTACTTCCCTCTCTATCTTAGTAATTATCTCTTCGCCCTGTCCCTTCGTCGCACCCCCTGTCATCCATCTATCTACCTTTATGTAAAATATCTCCATCTGCTTTCACTTTCATACTCCATTTTTCATTCCCTACCCTCCCTTATCTCACTGGGCTGACCCCTTCATCTCTCCCCTATTTCCCTCCATCCTTCTATCTCTCCTCCTCTGATCAGCACCCTCCTTCTACTGGCCTGCATCCATCTTTCCATCCCTCCTCCCGGTCATGGGCTGATTGAAATTCAAACCCAAGCTTTATTTGTCGGTCCGTGCGGTCGGCGATTTGCTCAGCACACGTTCCTGTCCGAGGCCGTGGAGGTTGTGAGCAATCTGGTGATGGGTGTTCTGAGGGAAGATAAAGGAACATCAGAGGCAGTGGCCGCCGACTCGTCCATCCATTAGTTTGCTGTAACGTTTATCATTGCCACCGAGCTAACAGCAGTGGCAGCTCTGAACTTAGTCTCTCTGAGGCAGAGCTAACTCACTATAAATGCTTCAGCACACGTGCATTTAGCTCCCCTAACCGAGGCATCTGTGTTCCTTCCTCTCCCTCTGCCTCCTCCATCTATTTTTGTCTATTTTTTCTCATTCAACCAGTCTGTCTCACATTTTCTGCAATGTGTTCATGCCATCATTTTCCGTTTCTTTTTCTAGTCAGAGGTACAGCAATGTGAATCAGACACAATGAGAAAAGGAAATAGTGATGGTCAACATTTGTTGAATGTGGTGTGCATGTACAGTGTTGTCAACATTGCCTTTTAAGATTCAGTATTATCTGCAATTTGGTTATCAACAAACTGTGCCGGGTCTTTGCATTACAAAGTGACTTAATGTGACTGATGTGATTTGAGTGTTGCAACCCCACATCATAACCCATTACTATTAAGGTATTTATTCTAAAATATGAATAGAAATAGTTGAGCTATTGTCATTTCCTATCTCTTTTTTTAAATCCATATACACAATACAGATACATAATACACAATATATTTTGCAAATATATTTTTATTAATTGATTAATCACTTTACAACTCATTTTTCAAGTACTGTACATATTGTAAAATGGTTGCAGTTTGAAACACATGGTTAACGCTGTAAATTGAAATAAAACTACTTGATTAGGCTTAGGAAAAGTTCATGATTTGGATTACAATTTGTATGTTTGTTAAGTTAAGTTACGTTACGTAAATTAAGTATGTTACATTCATTAACTTTGTGACGTACCGTATGTAAGTAAGGAACAGTGGCCTCCTGGGTAATGTTGTTTGACATAGCCATCACCCTGACTTCTTCCCTACACAGACTTTGATTAGACACATATTTGTGATAAATCAAAAAAACAAAACCCGGGAAAGAAATATGTTTCCCAAAAACGTAATAGAGGATGCAGTTCAGTTGTATGCGAATGTAATTATAAGAGACATGGCTGTTTTGACTGTCTGCTCTGAACACCTTCTGAAATTGTAACAAATGAAGATGAAGCAACATTAGCTGTTAAAGAAGAGATGATAAGCAGATGGTGTGTGTGTGTGTGTGTGTGTGTGTGTGTGTGGCAGGTAAGAGACAATATATTATTCGCTAATACGTGTGAGCAGTAGACAGGTTACAGACACATTTGCAGGTGTCACAGCTGCTCCTGCAGGCGTACTTGCACTCATATGTGTATGTCTACGAGTGTGTGTGTAAGTTTGTGTATCCATGTGAATTTGTCTGGCATGTGTGTGTGTGTTATCTGTGTGCGCGTGAGACTGTCAGGACAGCTGCTTCAAAGATGGCAGTGTGAGCTTTTGTTCTGTCTCTTTAATCAAAGTGCTTCCCTACAGCTTGGCCTGCCAGACAAAACCAAAGTCAGCCAACATTGGACGGAGAGACACAGAGAGAGAAAGAAAAAGAGAGACAGAGACCTGTGGGTGAGAGGCCATAAGGTCTGTTTCTGTCTCTGGTGCAATTTGATGAAACCGGCAGTCAGCCAATCAGACATGACGATGAGCCAACCAGGGAATAACCTGCAGGTCAGCCAACACATTCACACTCCCACACACACACCCATGCACACACAATCATCCGCATGTGCTTGTTTGAATCGCAGCATTGTTCACTGAGGTCTAAGCAGACCTTTTCTTGATATCAAGTGTTGCATGTAGAAAGTAATTGAGTTGGTTGTAATTGGTCGTGGTTGGCTGGTTTGACTAGCAAATGCTGGCTTTGCATAAACACACAAATTAAATCCTTGTTTATGTTGTGTGTCTGCATGTGCACATGAAAAAAGGAGGAAGGGTGAGTGACATGTGAAACAAAGGAGCAAGAGATGGATGGAGGAAGTAAGTGTGGTCAGAGAGGGAGAAAAAGACAGAGGGAGAGGTCTGAGTGGAAATGAAGGGGAGAGGGGGGACTGTACTGGTGTTTCTAGCAGCATATACCTTCAAGCTTGGCTAATGCGCTGTATGTGTGCGCATGTGTGTCTGGCCCTTTGACGGAGGCAATGCTCTGTTACAGTGACTCATACGAGCTGTAACAAGGAACAGATTGCAGATTGCTGTTCATTTATATGTAGCAGGCATTTGTCTGTGTGTTCTACCACCCTGGTGACTCTAAAGGTCTTCTACATGCCAGTTAATGCAGCAGCAGAGGGCCCAGATACGTCTCTCACTCACACAAACACACACACACACACACACACACACACACACACACACACAGTTGTCTTATGAGAGACTAATAATAGACAAAGAAACTTCAGAGGTGTAAGAAACACACAACACTTTGGGCCTCCCACTGAGTATGAATGTGCAGTGTCAGCCTTCGTGTCTGCCTTCCCTTTATTACCCCCTTGTCTCTCGCTTCTCTCTCTCAATTTGTTTATTTTCCTCTCTTACTACCTCACACTCTACCCCCGCTCCATGCTTCACTCCCTGCGCGGCCGTTATGGCAGAGAGGGAGAATGATGTCACACCATCATGTCTTCCCGGCACAACTGTGCCTATAAGATGTCGTTTATACATCTCACTGCTTCTCTCACCGCCCGTTACAGAGGCTTAATGCACAATTTGACAATGACATGACAATGCTACTATACTGTATGTATAGTATTTTGTGTGTGCATGTGTGTGTGTGTGTGTGTGAGCAGTGACAGTGAGAACACACTTGTCCTGTCTTTACATAACAGCTGTGCAAGTAGCAAACTGGGGCAGCCAGAGAGAAAACCAAACTATTACTGTGTGTGTGTGTGTGTGTGTGTGACTTTTGCATACCCTTATTTCTGTGTCTGTGTGTGTGTGTCAAGGGTCAAATCTACAGGGAGATGTTTTAAGACAAAAATATGCTGAAGAAGAGGAGAGAGGCGGACAGGCAGTCTGGAGAAAGAAGCAGAGGAAGGAGCGATTTGGTTTTTGACCTCTGCCACACTCCGACATCCAGCTGGTGTGCTGAAAATCAATCAAGACCCTAGATTATCAAGGACATTTCAACTGGTTCTCAGAGGATAAAGCTTTCCAGGGTAGCCCAATGAGGTAGACACACAACTGCATCTTGTGTGGATGTCATTAATTGGAACGTGTGTCTCATACAATGATGCTTGGCTGAGCAAAGACATCCCACTTAACAAAAATATGTGTTGCACTGACTCCACTGTCTCACTTCGTAACCTTACATCTCTTCCTGGCCTTGTAAGTGGGAGGAACTAAGGAGAAAGGAAAGGATGCAGGTGAAGGAATTCTGGAAGCATAAACTGGGTATTAAAAGAACCCAATGAAAGGCAAGCAGCGAAGAGAAGGGAGGTAGAGGGTATAGTGTAATTGGTTACTGTTTATTAGCATTGTCCCTTCCATTGGAGCGTGTGCAATTCAACATTTTCACTTTAATTCTCCAGTGAGAGTCTTCTGCTGGTAACCGAGCACATTGATGGGATCCACACAGGTTTAAAGGAAAACGCCACCTTGTTTGCACATTTCTCATTTTCTGCAGTCTCTTGCAATACTCGTGATTGCCTTCCAGTGCTTTTGTAACATAGGTGGTTGTAGCTTAGTTGATCTTAGGCTTCTCCTGTCTACATGACAGGTTTTTAGCAAAACCTTAAACTCCAGATTGCTTCTCAATTATGTTGAACGTGGGGTGTAATGTTACATATTATCTCTTTCCTTCAATGGATTAGCTTTAACATTCCAAAACAAACACTGAATAAATATTGCAGTAGCCTAGATGTCTGTTATAAGCTGTAAATTCTTGATCTAATTGACCAGCATGTGTCTTGCTTTGGCTTGTCTATGGATTTGAGGTGTTAGCTAAAGCTTTTCCTGAAGGCTGACTCTAAACCATCTTTTGAGATGAACAATAGATTTGTATTTTCTTAATTTGCAATGTATGCATCCTTGCCTTCTCTATCTCCCTGCCCGCTGCCTATAAATTAAGGTCCACCATCTTTTTAAGAGAAGAAAGAGATGAAATCAGACTAATAGTAAAACACAAACTTCAGGTCAGATGATCTGTTTTTGCAGTGCAGTCAGTGTTGCCTGGTGCAAGTGTGCTGATGCAACACTTTAAAAAACAATTGTTGGCTTCTCATTCACACTGACTGATTACACCTTCACTAACTGAATTAGACGTCTCTAAGGATTTCTGTGCCGTTTGTAATTAATGATAATTAATGAGCCTGAGAGGTAGAGCAAGAAGTATTTAAAAATGTATTTAATTTTGCATATTAAAACACAATTAACAATAAAGAGATGAAAAATGGGAAATAGAAAAAAAAACTCTGATCCCATTGGAATCACACTTTAAAGGTGCCGTAGGAAGGATTGCAAAGATCCAGGACTTAGCCAAAACATTTGAACATTGACAACTTTTCAATCCCTACCCCCTTTCCGCTAAATCCCCAAACCCTCCCCCCACAAAGGAGATCTGTGCACAATAGAGTGGGGGGAAACCTATCTGCAGCTTGTGAGCGGGGAAAGGGGAGGGAAAGGACGCTATGCATTTTGAAATGCGTGTGTATGAGCAGTGATTGACACGCAGACACGCAAATATGACAGAAAGTTAGTTTTATAAGTCTTACACTGCACCTTTAAGTGCTTTGCTGAAGGGCATAAAAGCAGTATTTGCTAAGTGAGAGAAGGGCATTAGTCTGTTTAGACCAACATTAGCACTAAGTGAAGAAATCCAAAACAGGTAGCTGCTAGCCTGACCCTGTCCAAAAGTAAAATCTTATGTATTGTGTTTTTGCACAGATTAAACAAATCTAGCATGAGGGCTTTAGAGGTGGTCGTTTGTTACCTTCGGAAACGGGCAGGCTAGCACTTTCCCCCTGTACACAGTCTTAATGCTAAACTAAGCTAAGCTAAGGTCAATCTTCTCATTCATCTCTCAGGAAGAAAATCCCAAAATGTCAAACTATTCCGTTAACACGGTGTTGTTTTTGGTCGCTGGTTACTCAATCACTGTCCCCTACTTTTTGTGAGACTAGAGACTCAAACCAGCAACCCTCCAGCCTTAAAGTCAGTCTCTTTTCACTGAGCCTAGGCTACTGCAGCTCCTATGTCATTTAAAAAAAAAAAAAATGATTATCACTCAGCAGGTCGCTCTGTTCTCCTCCATATTTAAAGACTTTATCAGGATCATTATTCAGGAAGTGAAAGTTAAAAACTGATGAATAAGGATTACGCTCTCTGCCATTCTGTGATGGGGAGTGGCAGTCATTAGCAAGAGATATTAATAGACAGCCTATTAGCTTAGGTCGGAGCTTTGTGTCAGACTTTGTTACAGTTACACTGACTTTCTGTCTCCCTCCTCTGCTTCTCTCTCCCTTCATTGCCTCGCCCCTCTTCCTAACACATCTCCTTCGTCCTCCTTCGCCCAGCTCCAGTTTATCCAGTTTATCACTATCTTGACTCTTTATGCCTCTTCTTTCTTCCTTCTCACACTCTCTCTCACATTCATTTCAATGGCCCTCTCTGTCACTTTACTCACTCACAGTTCTCCTTCCTACAGGTCCAAACCACTTCCCAACAGCATTTTCCTGTTTTTCATAATTTCGTGCTCACATCATGCCATTTGTCACCATAAATACCCAAACCACAACCTCCCTATTGGTCGCCAAGCATAATTACCACAACCCCCCTATTGGTCGGCAAACATAATTTAAAAAACACACTCTCACCTCCCCTCGGACCCATCTTTTCCTATCTGTCTTTCTCATTCACTTTTACCATGACCAAACGCAGATACTGTTTTGGTGCCAAACAGGCTTCCATATACGTAAGCTGGGGGGGGCAGCTAAATCTCTTCTTCATCCGTCTCTTTCAGTTGGCAAACACAACATTGTTCATCCACTTTATCATCTGTTTTTCAAGGTAATACTTAGCCGTCATGGGCATCAGTTTTTTTGCGCTCGTCATGTTTTGAAAAACGCTGTCCTGTAGCTTACTAAGGTAAATGAATAAAAATGTTTACAAAAATGTGATGATGTCCAACACGTTTTATGAAGAAGAATGCCTTAAGTTTTCAAAAACCATTAGATATATGACCCACTATGTTCGGCTTTATGTATCCATGTAGACAATGTGACATGACATCGGAGAGAGGAGCTACAAAAGGAAAGGAAGCGTGTAGCCAGCAGCAGCAGAACGGCTGTGTCTGTGCCTGCCCTGTGGGGATAGAGATTTTTGTGGATTTGTTGGCATCTGTCACTCAAGAATTATATGTGTTATGAACTTTACTTCTTTAACTAAATTGAGCTTGAGGTTTTCAAAAAAAGTGGCGGGTACAAAATTACTCATTACAAAATCTGATAGGTACACATACCCACCGTCCCCACCGACACCTACGTTAGCAGTCATCGAAGGTTATAAATGCTACCGGTTGCTACCAAGGCCTGAGTTAGGGTTTAATGATTCCTGTGCAGTTTTAATGACACCCTCAATCAAATCACACTACTTTATATTCGTGCATCATCTGACAACATGAACGTAAATATGTGTCTGTTTTGCATCCTCAGCTATGTCTGCTTACAAAAATGAACAGTCATAGAGACTCTGATGCTTAATGTTGCTACCTGCACGTCTGATGTACTGTGTAATATGGATCAAATTAATATTGCGATGAATACAACACCATTACCTCAAAGTAATTGTGTTGAGAGTCCACATAGGGTGATTCAATTAAACTACATCGTGGGTTGTGTCTGAAATAACTTTATTCATTACTCTCTCTATAATAATCCCTCAGTGGTTTACTTTATAGTGAGCAATAAAACAAGATTTTGGATAATCATGAATCATCATTTTGTGCTATCACTGACAGAAGACTTTTTTTTAGCATCCATAAAATGTAACAGATTACATTGTGTGATTGATATTGCCATGGACAATACATTTCACTCCATTTTGGGAACGTTTTAGGGTGCTATAAACTGTGTATATTTCACACTCAAATACCCAAATACAGTGGCAGGCAGTAAATATACTGAACTATATTTATGTTCAATAAATATCTCACACTGACAAATTTCAATAAAATGGATCAATTAGAACAGTAATATCTCAAAAATTGAATCACCATCATCATCATGTTATCACCCAGCCCTTGACCGTATCTCTGAAAAGTGGCACTCAAACGTTTTAAGGCCAAATGTATTGTTTTTAAATGTATCCATTTTTTGAGAGCACTTCCTAAAAGCTTCATCTTTAGGGTGAAAATCATCTGCTTGGTGTAGAACAATAAAATCTAAACATACACCTTTATGTGGCCTTGCTCTTCATCCTCCATCAAATTTGGCTTCACCTCAACACTGTCTGCTCTTTATTCCTCACTAACGACCTCTCTGTCCAACCTTCTCTCTTTAACAAATTCCCTCATTTCTTCCCAATCATCTTATCTCTGCTTTTATCGCTCCTGCATTGTGCAGTCGTGACCCCTCTGAGAGAGAGGTTGAGGGAGACACTGTTTGAGATTGGGGGGGAAAAAAAGAAGGAGAAAGGTAGAGAGTGGCAGAGGGTAAGGTTTCGATTTCACAGCAGACATAGGCTGACTTTACGCAGGCAACCTCTGTAAATGGGTTTTCGATCACTAATTCTCAACAGATCCCTATAAACGATAACACGAAGACACATGTGCAAGAGGACAAATACTGAAGAAGAAGAAGAAGAAGAAGAAGAAGAAGAAGAAGAAGAAGAAGAAGAAGAAGAAGAAGAAGAAGAAGAAGAAGAAGAAGAAGAAGAAGAAGAAGAACTCTTAGACAAACACCTAAATAAAAATTGACAAATTTCCCGGTGATTTGCAGTCTGGTTGGTGAGTCAGAGAATTTACAGTCACACAGTTACCACCATAAACAGTTCAGCATTTAAACACGGATATACACATATGGCTGTCGCCCACACTGAATATGGGTGGAGGTCTGACCTTAATTGTTCTCCTTCTGTTTGTTAATCTGTTAGTTTGCTTTGGGAAAAGATTGCAATGCTCATTTGTGTCATTTCTTTTTATATTTTTTAAATTACACAGAAATGCAACAGGGAACTGTTTAATACTGACTGGCTGTGAGAGAGGCGTACTGCTAACTGTTGCCTTGTTTTTAACTGGTACCTCACCTTAAAAACACTTTCTAAGTGCTTCAGTGCTTTACTAGTTACTTTACTAAGGTATCAAAAATTAGTAACTATTTATATTGCAAAGTTACTCCTTCAAAGTAAAACTCATTACAATATGTGTTGTCCATTAGGCAAATGGAAAACACTTTTGTTTGTTTAATGAATGTGTTTGGATCAACGTCTCAAAATTGTCTGTT
This sequence comes from Percina caprodes, assembly GCA_013375575.1. Lineage (NCBI taxonomy): Eukaryota > Metazoa > Chordata > Actinopteri > Perciformes > Percidae > Percina > Percina caprodes. The sequence continues at coordinate 2,827,505 of JABXJD010000040.1, forward strand.
ACTCTCGTTATGAAACATCAATTTGACAACATTTTGGGAAAATGTGAAAAAAGATCACAACAGTGGTGTTTCCTTATTGATGACTTCATGAAGAATAAGAGGAATGACTTGTAATTAATCAATGTAAGATTGGTACAATGGCTTCTCCCGTAGATTACAATACAATGATCTTATTGAAAAACATTGAGTCATCCATCCATTTTTTTTTTTTAAATACATTCTTTTCTACTGCAAGGTGGACTGGAGTCTATCCCAGCATAAAATTGGCAGGAGGCAGGGTACACCCATAGGACACCCACATTCACAACTACAGGCCCAACTACAAGTTCCAACACACAGGATTTTGGACTGCTGAGGAAACCAGAGTACGGAAGGGAAACCCACGCAGGACAGAAGGACAGAAAGAATAATTGTTGTTTTTGAAATGATTTAATGCAACACTGCTGAACTATTGATTGTGAATTTTTACCCCAAAATGTTTATTTGAATAGTGCTGTAACAATTGGTCAATTGATAGAAATCTGTCTTCAATTCAGATATCAATTCATCATTTATCAAAAATAATGCCACACATCTGATTTTTCCAGCTAAATATTAGCTTTCCCCCTGCTTCATATCACTGTGATTGAATAGCTTTGGGCTTTGAACTTTCCATCAAAAAAAATAAAAATAATAATAATAATTAATCTAAACGAATAATCGAATGACTGATCAATAATGGATATACATAGCTCTCAATTTGAAAACTGTGATGTGTTCTCGGGCAACCCATTTCAACACGCTCACGTACATGTGCACATAATCACTCAGAAATCCCCTCGTTCTAATTCCAAGGAGAATTTCTCTTTGCTTCATCAGTCTATGAATTAGCAGAGAGTGAGAAAGAGAGAGGTAGAGCCTAATAAGCCTAATCTGTACTTTCTGTTTATTCCGTCTCGGCCCAAATTGTTTCTAGGTGCGGCTTGTTCAAAAAGTAATTCTCCTCCACCATATTTAATTGTTTTATTATGCCATTACTCCATGTTGCTGGAGCATTAACGCACCGTGCATTCCACTACGCCTATTAAACTGTAATGGCTCTACAAAGCAATATACGTCGTGATCAGACATACACACGCGCACGCAAACACTATCAAACGTACACACACTATTAAACGCCAATGGTGCCAGAGAGTGATATGAGGCAATATTGCAGGCGAGCAATCTGATGAAGTGTGCAGAAACAGTCATTAGCCGAGTCCTCGTCCCTGTTCAGTTTACCACACACTTAACATCTTAACGAAGGAGCTGCATTGCTTTCACACTGCATCGGCTTATAATCACTTGCAGAAACACTATCAGAATTATAGCACACGCACACACTCACTTTGTCACTCATTTGTACATAAACACACAGTTTGCTCATTTCACTCAGGTTATGGGAAAACTGTGGAGTTTGAGAATATGTGCATACATTACGGCATGTGTAAGTGCGAGGTAGCAAGAGAAAGTCTTAAATGTTTCTTAGAGTGTGAGAGGAAGTAATAAGATGAGTGGAGTGCGTTCGTCTGCTGAGAGAGGGATGATAGATTGTTGAGGAGAGGCAGGTGAAGCTGAATATCTCCCTACAGCGACGGTCATAAAGCAAGAGAGCAGCATCCTCTTCAACAACACAATGAGATCAAATAACCTCCAGTGCCTCCAAGCGCGCGCACACACACACACACACACACACACACACACACACACACACACACACACACACACACACACACACACACACACACACACACACACACACACACACACACACACACACACACACACACACACACACACACACACACACACACACACGAGGTGAAAGCAACATCAGTGGCTGGCACTGATATTCAGGCTTCGCTCTGTTTTGAAACATCCATCATATTCTTGAGCAGAAAGACAGAGGCAATGAAAGTGTAAAGATGAGCACTCTTTGACACACTCCCCCACCTTCCTACCTCTCGCAAAAACACACATACGCTCACATGCACAGCACATGCACACACAGATAGATACATAGAAATCCGTGAAGTATGCGGGTGAGAGGAGGTGAAGTAAGATGAATAAGCAGGAGAGGAGGTTGAAGTAGAAGAACAAATGTGAGTAAGAATGGTCAGTGATGGGAAAGACTCTCCAGGGCTCAGGAGAAGGATTAGGACCCAGGGTGTGTGTGTGTGTGTGTGTGCGTGTGTGTGTAAGTGATTTGATTTATTTAATTGCATAAAAAATGCCTTACACAGGAAAATCCATCAAATACAATCAAGGACAAAAATACAATAAAGTACAGGACTTATTTCCATTGTGGTCCTCAATACATAACATCAGGGCAAGACAAGACACTTACAGAGTGTATAATAAACATTGATATGATATAACATTTGACTTAAATAAATAAAAATGAAAACGGTAATTTGCCTTTTGTTCTATTCCACAACCCTCTATAACAACCAGGCCTTGACTGTCTTTTTGAAAGAGTTCAGTGTGGAAATGACTTTAATTTGCCAATCTAACTTATTCCACTGAACTGCATATAGGCAAAGGTTCCTTTCCCTAATGCTGTCTTAAATCTATAAGGACACAGGTCAGATATGCTGCCCATTCGTGTAAACGTGTGTTTATAACTTAACCTTAGTTATAAGGCTCGACAAAAAAAATTGGGACACTACCAAACAATATTTTATAGATCATGGTCAGTCTTGACATAGTAACACGAAACATAACAGGGAGCCAGTTGAGCTCAACAAATTGTGATCTACCTATATGAGACCTATGGCCCAAGTTCACTTGTATTAATTTATTCTGTGTTGGTTTGTTAGGCCTTCAAACCAGGAAGTACATGCAAATTCAAAATGAGTTAAAATTAAGTGTGTGTGTGTGTGTGTGTGTGTGTGTGTGTGTGTGTGTGTGTGTAAAAAAAAAAGAAAGAAATTAGGAATGTCATCAATCTTGCTGAATCAGACCGCTATTTTTTTCATAACAATAAACCTGTGAGCAAGGCATTTTACAACTAGCATCTGTCACAAAGCCTTGACACCACGACAGTCCCACTCCCTTTCTGTCCCCGACAGTCATTAACAGCCCTCTCTGACTTCTTGCTTTGGTGTGATATTGTGGGTGTTTGCTTGTTTGTGTGTGCCTGTCCACATGTGAGACTCCCCATTGCTATACAATGTGTGTGGAATTTCATGCTATAATCGGTCAGGGACCGGAACACACGGCAAACAAAGCAATCGGCACAACAACGCTCCATCTCTTCACACACAGTTTATAGGGCGCGCACACACACACACTCTCTCACACACACTCTCACACACACACACACACACACACACACTCTCACACACACACACACACACACACACACACACACACACACACACACACACACACACACACACACACACACACACACACACACACACTTCTGAACAGGCTGGATGTTTTCTTTGAGATTCTGCTCTTTGCCCTCTTCTGCAGATGGCCAATTATGATCAGATGTGGTCCGTTACACTGCGACCACACACAAATCGCTGCATGTTCAAATTCCATGAAAAATTCACACGCAGAATCATAGAATGCCAGATCATAAAAACATCCACCAGCATGGTCCTAAGGGGTAATTTAGGATTAGTGTGTGCTATGCTCAAAAAAGCCTAAAACATTGCCATATTGATATGGAAATTAGACCAATCTACCACTGGTGCAAATGGTGAAAAAACAGTTACTTGTCTGGACATGCACACATAGATATACACACACAGAAAGATATGCATATGAATGGCATGTGAGGGGTCTGTCCCAGAGGTTGGTTGTGCCTATCAAAGGCTTGTCTCTCACAGACCAGTCAAGGCCCAGCCTTACACACTTAGCATTAGAATACATCAATGGCACAGGAATGGAGGCACGCAGGCTTTCATACTCGGAAAACCCACCTTCAGCCTCTATCTTCCCCCTTTCGCTCCCTCTTTGGGCCATCCCAGCCCTCCACCCCCACTGTTGGCCCTCTCCTATTATCTCCTGCTCTTCTTATTCCACCCCCCCCATCTCCGTCTTAAGACTCCACTCTCCCCCTCCTCTCCAGAAGGAAGCCTTTTTAACCGTGACCAGAACTCAGAGCTACATGGACCGTGACCACATAGCCATACAACACCAGATAGAGTGTGTGTGTGTGTGTGTGTGTGTGTGTGACATAAAATAATCATAGTTAGGCCTGCCACTGCTCAGTCACCCTCAGTGTTGTGAGTGTCTGAACAGGCTGCTTTAGATCCTGTTTAGCTCTGTGGGATTCGCTGTCTGGTCATCAGCATTCATCCCAACACTTCACTGACTAACTGACAAACTCCACTTAATGGAATCAAACTTGGCCCTTCAAACGTGTGTCAGTGCATGCATTTGTGTGTGTGTGTGTGTGTGTGGCCACTTGTCTGTTGATACCCAGAGACAGCCTTCAGCCAGAGAATAGGAGAGAGAGGTAAGGAAAAACAAGCCAGCTCTCCTTTACTCTAATTACAAATGACAAACCTGCTACCAAGAGTCTGGCACCTGACGACGCATGATAACCTCTCAGCTCTCTGCCAATACGCAGTGGCAGGCTGGAGGCTATCTGCCTGTGTGTGTGGGTGTGGGTGTGGGTGTGGGTGTGGGTGTGGGTGTGGGTGTGGGTATGGGTGTGGGTATGGGTGTGGGTGTGTGCGCCTATGTGTGTGGGCATTTGTGTGCACAGATTAGAACAAAATCATTACCGCCCTATGGCTCTGATTCCCAATGACAAAGCAAGAATTTTACAACCAATATGTCACCTGTCTTCCTCTCTTCATTGCCCTTTTAGAGTTTCATCCTTTACTTTTAGCCATCAATACACTCCTTCCTTCCTTCCTTCCTTCCTTCCTTCCTTCCTTCCTTCCTTCCTCCCTTCCTCCCTTCCTCCCTTCCTCCCTTCCTCCCTCCCTCCCTTTTGCATCATTGAAACCCAGCCGTTCTTCTCCAGATTATCCATTTCCTCCCCATGGCGTAATAATGAGGTTAACACCGCATTGTGGCTTGTACTCTTACTGTCTAATATTTCTAATTGCATTGTAATGATATTAAAGGCCATCCACTGTGAGTGCCATGCATCCTTACAACACGGGAAGGTTGTAACCTGTTCTCACACCATACTCTCTTACACACTCTTATATCTGCTGTTTTATATTTGAGGGAAGTGGTACAAGGTTGTGGAGGATAGATACATAAAAAGATATGATATCTGTGTGCTGATACAAAAACAACTCACCACAAGGTCCGTGTAGTAGCTGATCTGTAGCTTTAATACCATATCATCTAGATCAGCAGGAGCCGCCTACACTTAGGTCAAACTTTACGCATTGCTAATTATAAACAGGATGTAGCGCCAAACTAGTTCTTACGCAGAGATTATTATTACTACTATCTGCCAAGTATAACTGTTGAACCAACAGACAATGCTGACATTTGCTTGCTAATATGAATACTACCATCTTTAAACATATGTATTACTATAAGGAATCATATAGAAACTTATTTTTATATGTTATGCTACAGCTTGTGGTGCTACTGACTTCCTGTTTACAGTGTTGATTGCTTTCAGTTGGACAGAGCTACATACTTACCCATTCATTTAGTAGATAAATCACTAGATTGAAACTATTAAGTATTTACAACAAACTTAGTAAGAAAAAGCCGGTCCAACCCAGTCCAGGCGGTGCCCATTGTGAAGACTTCTCGTCCATGTTGGTTTTCAATTCTGGACCTTGGAAACAGCAGTTCAGAAAATAACCTTACCACAAGGTTTATAGCTATTCTGGAGCTTTCAGGCACATTGCATGATTTGTATGGAAGGATGGATGAACTTAACTTTATCTCCAAAGTGGAAACTGGTTTGATACTGATTTTTATTCCTAAATGTTTACCCACTTGTCATTGAGCGATTAAGGATTTGTGTTTTTCAATAACATAATAAATTAAGCCAAATGTCTCAAACTCAAATGTTAAATGTTGTCATTGCTGTAGAGGAACGTGATCTAAATAAAATTATTTAGAAATGAAGAAGAGCAAGAAACTTTTAGTTTTTGTTTAACTGTTCAATACTCAGATAAACATGATAACAATTTAAAATGTGAAAAATGAAATGGGGCAGAGAGATAAATAAAAGATACACATAGAAACTCAAATACACACCAACACTGGCCTGAATGGACCGCCAGACATGGGTTCACGCTACAGGAGTGAGCGTACACTACTTCCCATTCACACTTAGCATTGAGTTAGCATTGACTCCCCGCTGAATAGCCTTGTGAAGGCACAGGGTGATGCTAACCAGGAGGCACTATCGCTATCCGCCCTGCTACTTGGCGGAATAGCCGAGGCGGCATTTATATGGTAATGTCAGGAACGTTTCAGGGCCAAAGCTTGGGACCGTGGGCACTCTGTGATCCTCCAAGCCCAAAAAGGACAGATCTCCAGGGCATTGTGATTTCCCCAGTCAAGGCCCTGAGTGATCAGGATAAGCCCGTCCATGCTGCTTTAGTGCTGTCACTCAGCTGCTATTGTGGTCATGTGAACGGCCATTTTCATCACAATTGACCTCGGTTTTGGCAGTACTGTTCTGCAGGGCCCTCCTTTCTCTATTCTTCTGTGTCCTCCCCTCCTTTCCTTTCGCCCTCCATCAATGATTTTTTTCTTCTCTGTCTAGTCTTTTTTTGTGTGCTCGCTCTTTCTTTTTTTCCCACTTTCCAGCACTAACAGAGGCCCATAGATATGGCTGATGCAGAGTTTAACTGGTCTCTCTGCCTATCTGCCGCCATCTCTGCAGCCCTATTCGCTCCTTAAGAGAAGAGTGTCATGGAGCCTTTGATTATCTGAACTGATACAGTAGAAAATTGCAACCTCTGATGCAATACATATGCTCAGATTCAACTCAAAGGAGTAAAATACTCAGTGTATGTTGTTTGAGTGATAATTTACAACCCAAGTGCGTGGGTGGGTGTCTTTAATCAATCACGGTTTAGCAAACATAGGAGTGTATGGTGTGAGTGTTATTCTACATGTTTGTGTGATGCGGAGTGTGTGTGTGTGTGTGTGTGTGTGTGTGTGTGTGTGTGTGTCTCACTTTATTTGATCAGGTCTGGAAGAAAATAACAATGTACTCCCTTAAGGAAGCTGTGGGAGGTAACGACAGAGATTGTCCCTGTGAAACGAGTTTTGCCTGCATGTGTGAGTGTGTGTGTGTATGAAAACAGGAGGGAAATAGAAAGAGAGATAGAGGAGGTGTGGAGAGTGAAAAGTATGCATATGTATGGGTCTAATACATGTGGGTAATGTGTGTGGGTGGTATGCTTGTAGACTGTGCCCCCCACACACACACACACACACACACACACACACACACACACACACACACACACACACACACACACACACACATGCAAAGAACTCTGCTCCATCAACACAACACATCCTATTTCTCAACATCTCCTCCCACATCTCCCTCTTCCCCTCCACCACCTTTATTTCTCCCTCTCCCGGGAAGTGACACAGAATTCTTTTTAACTGCAGTACATTCATTACAACAACCCTGCAACTCCCACATCCTTCATTCACCCCTTCCCCCATTTACCCTCTACTCCTCTCTATCTTCTACATTCTCCCTCCCTATAACACAAGTGAAATAAAGACGTGCGAGTATCCACCTCCAGCAGCTGAGAGAGGTGGTAAACATTCATTCATATGCGGCCTTACTACAGCAGTGCTAGCACAAATTTCCTGTGCCTCAGAGCGTAGGAAGAGAAAGCAGAGCCTGCAGACAGTGTGGGTGTAAGCACTGAGGACAGCCATCCTCTTTCTATCTCCCTCCATTGACAACAATTGACTCTGCTCTTTGCCCACGCATGTACACACAAAGACACCGCTGTCCTGCGTGTAAATGCATTTGCACATTGTCCACCAAGGGTGAAAAACACAAGTGTATGCTTAAAATCCATCCAACACAGACACACACACACACACACACACACACACACACACACACACACACACACACACACACACACACACACACACACACACACACACACACACACACACACACACACACACACACACACACACACACACACACACACACACACACACACACACACACACACACACACACACACACACACACACACACAATGTTGTATGAATAGACAATATACAGTATATAGAATTTCAAGGAGTGCTTTATGGAAGTATTGGATTTTTGCATAATAATAATAAAGTATCTGAATTTGTCAGATATTTAATTAAGTGGAAAAGACAAAAACAGACTTTCCTATTTAATTATTTAATCTACAAATGATTTCTCAATTGAATTTCCGTCAGGTAACAATTACCACTATTACAAAGTATCGACAAATGCATCCCTGTCATCCCAAAAACTCATGCACACTGTTGATCCCTTGAACTCACTCACTTTATTACATAACAATGTTTGGACTTGAATTTTATTTTGGTACTTTCAACAGAATTGTCCTAAAGAAAAATAAAAATAGTATGATGATATCTATGTCCATATTGCAATTTAAAATGACATTTGAAGCAAATCATAATTATTTTATGTATCTCAATAAATCAGGGTGATGCCTTAAAAGCACTTACCAGATTATTATTCGTCTATCCAGCCATTAAAAATTTATAAATGTCCCAATTTGTATTATATAAAACAGAGGTAACAAATTCTCAAAATTCGCCCATTGACTAATCAATAAAATCAACTTATTGTTTCAAAAACCCTAAAATGTTTGACATACAATATAAAACTAAGAGAAGCAGCAAGTCGTTCTATCGGAGAAACTTGAACCAATGAATATTTGGCATTTTGCTTAAAACGATTGTCAATTAATGTTCTGTACACTGGTATCATAAATGTATCAACTGATTGTTACAGACTCTGGTCACACACAAACATATTTCTTAAAAACCATAGGAGAACTGCAGCATTATATTGGCATTCAGCACATCAACACAAATTGGCCAAAACAGGGGTTCTTCATAAACAAGCAGCAACACACAAACACACACACACACACACCCGCACACCCCCACCCCCACCCACCCCTCTGTGTCTAATCTGAAGAGTGACTCGAGAGAAGTATGGTGATGCAGAGGAGAACAATGAGCAGGAGAAGAAGAAGTGTTGCAGAGAACAACTCTCTCCCGAGCCAACGGGAGAGGCAGTGGGAGAGTCGGAGAGGCAGAGGGCGGAAGGGGAGGGCAGAGCAACAGATACATGGAGAGAGAGAGTGAGAAGGAACAGGCTGAAACATCCAGGAGAGTGCAGTGTCTGTGGGACGCCATTGATCCAACCCTGACAGAAATAGACAGCCAGACCAGAACCGACAAAGGCCCTCAGAGACACACTAACACACAGCAGTACATACATCTGCACAGCAGGAGCTATTCATACAAGCCAACACACTAGCCATCCACACATTAGCAGTCATATGCGCGCGCGCACACACACACACACACACACACACACACACACACACACACACACACACATTAAAGGCAGAACAGGGTTACAACAAAATTGTAAATTATTTTACAGGTAATATAAGCCACATGTTGCACAGTCATCGATTACAACAACGTGCTTAGCCAGACCATTCTAAATTCTTCAAACAGTGCTGTTCTGTGCAACATCTCCTGCAATCAGTCGACAACATATTTTCTTTTTTACCTTTAAGATGAAGCAGTTTAGCTGTCTAAGTCTAGACTTACTGGGGTTGTGAGACAATTTGTGCACTTACATTTACATAAATGTATGCACTTAACATAAAACGCACATAAACCCTGAGCAAGGATTATAAAGGCAAAATGTAACTTTTCTAATACCTAATCCAATGATTTGCGAGTCCTCTACCCCATCAGGCACGAAATTTCCTGCAGCAAACAGACCGCACGTGAGTAAACATGCACTGGTCCGCAGAGACAGATGTTTGAATTTTTGAAGTTTTTTGTGTGTTTCCACTGTACTGGTAGGTGCACTTTAGAAACAGGAAAACATCTGTAGACAACTGTCGGCAGAGTCAGACACAGTGGATAACTCATGTACATGAAAAGTGCTAGGCTATATGGCTGAAATCAAAATCATGGCATTAAAGCAAATTGTTTTCTGACATTAACCTACTGTTTCAATGAAACATGAGCTTACAAATTTATTTGGTTTCCATGCTACTGCAAAATGGAAAATAATCCAAGTAATTTTCTGTGCAAGTACTGCATGCATATCATCAGACATATCATCAAGCTGTTATTTGGACAATAGGAAATCAGAAATACTTCATTTAGTAACAGGCAATCTAATGCAATCTGGTGAGTTGCAGGCAATTTTCTCTATTTTCTGATTTTATAGAACAAACAATCGATTGATAGAGAAAGTTCTTTTCATTACAATATCGTTAAACAAAAAGTCAATATACTGTAATGATTCTGAAGTATTGCTCAGCCACACCCACACCCAATACACAACGGACAACTAAAACAAAATCAATAGAATACTACTTTATATTACTTACTAAAACTATGTCAGCCTCTATTTTATGATCATACATGCATTTGCTTTTAAATAATTCCATCACCATATGAATTACTGGCTGACTGGCTGGTTTCCACTGACACATCAGGCTGGTTGGCAGTTTCACTGACTGGTTGCTGTTGCCATCAGGAGAAGAGTGCTTGTGTAGTGAACATTTCTGCTTCCCTCCCTGGCCTAGGCTGGGACTGATTAAAGCCTTCTGCTGAAACAAGGTCATAATTCACTTAGCCATTTCCCAATTTCCGCATAATTACCCTCCTGCTTCACGAACACTAACATGCGCGGACACACACGCACTCGCACACATTCGCACCAACGCTCAGACACGGACACATTTCCTCTCTGATTTGTGTCATTACTGAGAGGAGAGTGGTTAAAAGGTTTCAGAGTTGGCCTCTTAGTGACAGCTTAAATGGATAAAACCTCAATTAAAGACTCTCTCCCTCTCTGCCGCGCTCTCTCTGTGGATGGAATAAGCATAATTCTGTGTCCCCGGCAGTTTGTTGAAGTGAGGACCTAGCCTTGCCTTTTTCTCTCCCTGGCTGCTAAATCAAACCTTCTCAGTCAGGACTTTCTCATATCTCGCCATAATTGTTTCTTATGAAAACCCGTCAGAACAAAACCTCTGAAGTTGTTTACGGCTTGACGGACCGATAACAATATGTATGATCAAAGCTCAACAATACGCATCATTCTGCCCAGCGAGCAGTGACAATATACACTCTTCTTTTAAATTCAGCAGCTCTCCTCCCTGCTGCTCCTCTGTCCTGTCCAAGCCAGCGACAGTTGATTCCCAGTGTGTTTGATGAAAACAGCAGCATTTTCACGTGTGACTGTATTGTCTTAATGCGGAGGATTCTTAATTGTCATGTCGGTAGAGTTTATTAACGCTAGACCACTTTGCTCTGTTGTGATCAGGCTCAGCATATGGCCTCAGACTGCCACTACGTTGCTACCATTAGCCACATCACAAATACACCGTATGAGCATCTGGTGTGTGTGTGTGTGAGTGTGTGTAGGAGCTGACAGGCTACATTATTAGTACCCCCCCCCTCCCCGCCCTCCAAAAAAGCCCCAAGAGCGCTGGCAAGGAATAGAGTTACACACACACACACACACACACACACACACACACACACACACACACACACACACACACACACACACACACACACACACACACACACACACACACACACACACACACACACACACACACACACACACACACACACACACACACACACACACACACACACACACATACATAAAGCGCTTTGAAACAGCTTGTAAACATCACAGCCTTGTTATTAGCACCTGATTACACTGCTGGAGCTTAGGCGTCGGCACAGAGAATAATGTTAATATCAACAACAACATTGAGTGTGTGCGTCTGACTGTGTGTATTTGAGTGTTTTCGTGTATTGCCTTTAGCCAGTCGCTGTGGGATTTGTTCTCTGTGGACAATTTGTTCAAAACTAACACATGGGTGAGAAAGATAAATTCTAGTTTGGCCTCACGTATTACTTAAAATCTAAAGCGATAATGTGGAAAGACATTCATTCAATCATTTGGAAGGAAAAAAAGCTACTCATCAGCCTCAGACGGCAGCGTTTGAGCTTAACTCAACACAAGAACTATGTGACTCGGACACAGCTCCTCCTGTTAATTGCAATGTGATTTCTGAGAATTTATCATTAAGATAACTGTCCTGAAAACATTTGTTAAGTCACTTTACTGTCACTATTTAATCTATTTGTGAGCTCTACATTTTCTTCATATGCTGTTACATTACTCAAACAAACCCTGTTATATGCAGAACAGTGAACACAGACAACCAAGCATTTCAAAATCACCATTGGATAAGCCAATATTGGTGTGTTTGACTTTGTGTGAAATCAAAAGTCACTTAATTGCCATGTAATATGGATCTCTGTTCTGTAGCTACTGTTAAAAATATTGGTGTGTTCCCACAAAGCTTTAGAATGGGCATCTGTGTACAGTGTAGGTGAAGGGAGAGTCTCTATTACCGACTCATATCTGTGCCGGTTGTTGTTTAGATGCTGATCCCAATTTTGTTTCACGACTTTTCTCCAAAAGCACAAAGCCTTCCTGCTGTTGCCAACATGGAAGCGACCGGTAAAGAATTTATGTCACATTTAGAGCTCAACCCCATTTTCACACCTGTGCACACCTGGCCAGGACGCAGGTGTGCCAGCTTGACTGTTTTTTGGAAAGTTACAATAATTGGGCAACTCAGGCACGCATTGTCCAAACATCTGAAAGGAGGTTTTCATCATTTTCAGACTGTCCAAACAGCACTTCTGAGAGAGAGTGGCCGCAACACAAAGAACAGCAAGAAGAGCAATCACTCACAGTCTCAGACACACCTTTAGGTAATTTAGACTGTCCAATAGAACTGATCACATGTTGTTAAAAGCAGGTGGAATAGGGAACTCCACACAAGAACCACATTTTTGAAACATATTTATCAACTATCTCTGATTGGAAAACTCGTCCTAACTGGCACAAAAGTCTCACATTTAGGGCGTATTTGGCTATCACTTCAGGCATCACAATAAAGCCATTTTATCATCTTTTTAAACTGAGAAATGTTTAGCTGCAGAGCTACTCGTAGCTATCAGGGGCTCCCAGCAGGTGGCATTTGATAAACATGCACGTTTTGGCAAATGTGATAATATTAAAAAAATGTATTTCAAGCAACAGTCTATAAAAGGAATTCAAAGATACTGACTATTCAATCATTTTGATTTTGTGTGGGATATAATGCGTCAAATATGTCATTTAAGCTTTGTTAAAAACAAAGAAATACATCAATGAAATGGGACATAACAACTGTCAACCTCCAATTCCACACATTTTCCTTAAAGTGTGTACATTTGTGGCTTTCTGTGATTTGTGAAAGGCCGACATCAGTGTTGACCATTATTTTAACCAATGCACGTTAACATTTAAAACGAGTTCAAGAAAAAAGGCATGCAGTGTCAAATAGTATAAAGCATTATAATTCCTGTTTATCTGTCCAAGAAAAAGCCTTCATTTGAGCATAAGTACATTGTCATAAAAGTCAACACTTCCTCTACATAAAATGTATTTGTGTGACCCACTCACACAGATATTTTTTAATCTGTATTTATTATTTCTTCCATCATTTTGTGTGAAAATGCAAACAAAAATTGAGCATTGATGGAAAAGCCTGCCAGAACACAGCATTAATGTACTTATGTGAAATCACTGCAGCCCACCACGCTACACCTCCATGTCGCTTGAAGTTGACTACCCAAAACAAATTCTCAACCCTGTAGAAACACTGCAAGTGATATTATTTACTGCATTTTATTTTATTTTATCTTCCCTGCATCGACTTACTGCACCTACATAATATCTGGCTGTTGTTGTGAATGTGTTAAATCCACACAATTTAAGATTACCTTAAAAATCTCCATTAATTTATCGTTACGTTTATTATTGTTGTAAATGGTGACATCTTTTCCTTGCTAAGTTTGTGTCAGACATTTCATGGAAAAAACACCAGTTCTAGACAACCATTCAGTGCGATTTCTATGACTGTAAAAGTCTTGATAAACACAGCCTGCAAAGCGTCTGTGCAAATCACTGAGCCCCCAGCATAAAATCAGCAGTCACTTAAATCAAACCCAATCCTCGGCCAGGCCTGTACACCTATAAGACCTTTAATTTCTGTCAGACTGGGTCAAAAAGGCTCAACTTGGTGCGACTCTCGTATAGGCTTGGTCTTAGCAGAATTACATCTCTAAAATCCCTAAGAACCTGCTGCCTTTGAATCCAAACCATTACAGTGACCAGTTTGTGTTTAATCCAAGACAGAGCAAGCGCGAACGCCAAACATCAATACTTCATTTTCTCAGCAATGCTTCCGATTAGCTGATCATGTAAGTGGGACAGCATTTGAGGAAATTAAAGAGCTAATCAGGAGATGTAGAAAAAACTTGGTGTGCTCGATATTTCAGGCTTGTCTTTTTCTAAAGAGCAATGTGAGTGTTTTATGTGTGTGTAAATTCATAGGATCTGCAAGGAGGTGTGTTTGATGGTGGCTTTGGTCAAAATCTCAAGAAAATGAAAAGTGTGGGTGAGGTGAAGGAAAACCAGACAACAAAGCAAGGCAACATATTTTCCAGCACTAGAAAGATTTAGTCCAAGTTAATTTGACAGGGAAAGAGTCTCACAACATTCACATTAAACTACATAGCTCCCAAAATACCACCCCCAAGAGTGCTTTTCCATCAGGCAATTTGAGGATGAGAGAAAAACAGAGAGGTGGATGCACACTCCTGAAATCTAGCTCATCCCCAAAGAGGAAAAAAAAGGTAGAGGACGAGAAAATAATTCATTTCTTTTCCTCCTATCTTTTACATGTCCCTTATTGCTCGGCTCACCTACCAGACAATCCCGTCCAATCAGAAAAATGTATTAACTCCTACGCATGCACACAGAAGGAGAGAGAGTGAGAGAGAGGGGGCACTGGATCTTATTATGCATATAGTACTCATCCATCATACAGGTGTTCCCTATTGCTTTTAATTAATGGCATCTATATGCAAGCGTCTGCACGCCACACACACTCTCACAACCACACGTCTTTTCACAAATCAGAATCTATTCACCCATACACTATGTGGCCTTATTATTCATTGATAACAAACAGCCTGAACACTGTGTGTCTATATAACTGTTATGATGATCACTGAGCCTGTGTGTGAGGTTTTATTTTTTGTGTGTGCATGTGCGCAAACACACATCACAGCGGTAGCTGACATATGTAGCCACAGCGCAAACGCCTATGATGAATTGGTTGTACACACATGAGCACACACACAGGCGGGATGTGTGCCTTGTGATAGTGAGTGAGTAATACACTCCTTTGTGCAGATATTCATAAATGTAAATGTTGTTGTCTTAAGTGGGGCTGGGAGACAGATAGTTTTGTGTTGCTGTCAAGGGGTTGCTTGATTGGCCTGCTTAATCCTGTAGTCTGTGTTTCCCTCTCACACACACACACACACACACACACACACACACACACACACACACACACACACACACACACACACACACACACACACACACACACACACACACACACACACACACACACACACACACACACACACACACACACACACACACACACACACACACACACACACACACACACACACACACACACACACACACACACGGCCTTATGGTGTATAATGTGAGAACTCAGTGTGTGGATCAGGGCACTGGCCAAGCATTATTATTATTATTATGATGACCCTCCTCCCCCTGCTCTATTATAATTCAACACAAAATCCATCTGTATTCTTTCTGACTTCCCCTCTCCTCTAACCAGTACCACAGCATTTCTCGCTCACTGTCTCTCCATTCTCATATTGTTGCATTATTTCTCTCCTGCCCTGCGTGACGTGTATCTGCACTCCGACAAGCTGGATGAATATTAAACCAGTTCCACCTCGGCATCGATTACCACACACATGCATGTGCATCCATTTGAGAAGAAAATTCTGCTTGCAATAGCTGGCTTTATTCCCGTGGCATGCGTTGATGTGACAGTGTCATTGTTGCACACACGCACATGTACGCAAACACACACACACACAAAGCTACTATGTAGAAATAAATGTGTTTGTTTATTTGCGACCTAATTGCATTCCGCAATACACAACTGATAAATTAAGAGATATCACCAGGTCTCTATTATGCAAACCAGTTAACTGCTGCGTTATCAGATTACACATGCATACACATATATACGTACGCACACACTCGTTAGCACACACAACCACACTCACAGCAGTGGTTAATTGCCAGGTGGTGGAAGATAATGTGTGATTTAATGGACTGATGGACTTGTTTTTGTTTCGGTCACCCATCA
Source organism: Percina caprodes (assembly GCA_013375575.1). NCBI lineage: Eukaryota > Metazoa > Chordata > Actinopteri > Perciformes > Percidae > Percina > Percina caprodes. Next base: position 2,844,061 of record JABXJD010000040.1, read on the forward strand.
CTGAGCAGAGACATCTGTAACAGGGCAAACACACAGATGCATGGGTTCTCACAGACACACACAAACGCACACCATTATACACACGTCCATGCCCAGGGATATCAGTGACAAGTGACAGATGTGCAAGACGCAAACGCAGGAAATGATCCATCTTCTTGAAGTTAAAAAAGTACATAGCGGGGACATGTGTGCATTTGTGTGTACTCGCATAATCATAGATATATGTGAAACTCATAAGCGTGCATGCACATGTTTGTGTTTGTGTGTGAAGCGGTTAATCCTTGGTAACAGTCTCAGCCTGTCTCTTGTGGTTGATGAGTTGCTCGGGGTCAGAAGCTGGTTGAGAAACTGCAGGGTCCTCAGGCTTTACAATGTGTTTACCACTCAAACTGACAGCTACACTACAGCTTATTATTGGCCTTCTAAACCTCCACACTGCACTGTGAGTTAGAGAAACTCCAGAGAGGCCGATTGCCAATGGCTAGAACCACACCAGCAAACCCAACAAATGTGGGAAGTTGTGGTAATAAATGCTGGAAATGTGATCTGCATCGTTTGCTAGGAAGTGTATGAAAGAGTGGGTAAGACAGGTTATCTTGCAGTTCATCTGTTTTTTTTGTGTGGCACTGTCCATGGCCCCTTTGTTTTCTAATTCAATAAGTAGGCTGAATTGAAAAAGTTATCCCCACTCACTGCTCATACATTGTCATTGTGTGTGTTTGCACTCACTGAGGAAGAGAGAGAGCAATAGAGATGGGAAGATCAGGGATGAGGCAGGTCCACTGAGATAAAGTCTTCTTTAATTAACAACTGTCTTTTATAAAAGACACACACACTAAAACTCACACTGCAAGGGCTAAGAATATTTTGCCGCTGGGATGAAAAGCGTATTGGCAGCGAGCACGTGTATAGAGAGAGAGAGAGAGAGAGAGAGAGAGAGAGAGAGAGAGACTGTGGGGCTCTGCAGTACTCAGGTCCTGGACTGTCAGGTTAAAGGTTAGGCTGCTCCAGACTGCTTTCATTCTCCCACTGTCTTTGTCTGATAAAATAACTGCAGCTTGTTTTTCACTTTACAGAGAGTATGAGTATAGAGCAGGAAGCAGCTGACAAATTACTTAAAAAATTTTACCAAGGTCAAAGCTGCTCATGTCACGACGAGCTGATTGTAGCAAGGTCCCGGGTTCATGTCTACCCTTTTTTTCTTTAAGCCTTTAAGCGTTTTTTTCCACATTTTATCTAAATCAACTTCTGTCTCTGATATGGAAAACTAAGGTGAAATTTCCTTAGCATTTATTATCAAATCGTTCCATAGCGAAAAAGTATATAAATTGAAAACGGGCACCCACAACATTGAGAGAAAAATATCAGCTAAAATGCATTAGCAGCAAATGTGTAAGCAATATTTGTTTCTCAAAAAATGCGCGGAAATTTTTCTCACATTCAGGAAAACTAATATCGTTTAGAGTATTATACCACAACAAATAATCGTATGTTTTCAGCTCCTTTTACTACATGTAATTCAGTTGTGAGGCCTATGTTCACTTGCCTCTCATAGTTTTTTTTTCACACTGTAAACTAAAATCCTCAACCTGGAGTTATTATCGGCGGACAGAATCATCGATCCCCCTCCTGCAAAAACAACAGTATATTTTCTGAGTTTTTATTTTGTTTATGTCTTTAATAAGTGCAGTCATGAAATGTGAGTCGCTGTATATCTGACTGCTCATCTGAGGGGCCTAGTAAATTCTGCTGAAGAGGTAAATACCACAAACTGAGATGATTTAAGGGCCGCCTGGTAGCCGAAATATAGCCTACACATAGACAGGATTAACTGCAAGATGGAGAGCAGAAATGAAGCTGTGTTAGTGTGTGACATGCGCTCTTGTGCACCTCCGAGACCTACAATTTAGGTCGATTGATGCATTATTTTGAGGAAATAAATTAAAATACAGTGGATCACAAAGCTTGCTGAATTGCTCATTAAAAGGACTCTTGAAAATTGGCCAATATTTTCTGTAAAATCTGGCATTCAGTTGCAAATTAACATTTTTTATCTGCATATTTTGGACAGAAGAGAAGGAATGTGGATGTACAGATTGGGACTTGTGGAAATGCAGCTAATACAACATAAACTTGAAACAAGATTTTACTGTAGAGAGAGAGATAAGCCTAGTGTGTTGCAGCAGGCTGACTCTATATTCTTAAGGATCCAGCAGCAGATCCATGGACTCACGAGGACAGTATTAAAAAGACAGCTTTCAAAAAAATATAAAGGAAGGGGAAAAAGCATTTTCTTTTCTTGTATCCAGATAGGGGCAAGGAGCGAGGTGTTAGGAGGATTACAAAAAGGCCAACGAACTAAGTGTAAACAAGGTTAGAGAGGGATTGTAAGAGAGAGCAGGTTGGAGAGGGAGCGAGAAGGAGAGATTGAATAGTGACACTGCTACAACACAATGGGGTCAGGATGAAGAAGTGTTCCTAATTGAACCAGATAGAGGAAAGAGCAAGAGCCCTGGAAGACTGAGAGAGGAGAGACACATGATGATGGGAGAGAGGAGAAAGAATCACGTGAATTTCTCTCCTTATCTTTCTACTCCTCTGCCATGCATGGCTGAAGGTAAAGGAGAGAGGAGATAAAAGAAGAGGAGTCACTGAATAAATAGGAGCATGCACACAATGTGGTTGAACAGAGGAACAGAAACGAAATATGTCCGTCTAGTTGTGCAAGTGGAGGTGTTGAAAAGATGGTTTAGAGCCACCTTGACTTCACAGTAGGGGTCTGACAGAGCAGTTTGAGACTGAAAATAGCTACACCGTGCAGAGAAAACATGACAGGCCCGTTTAAATAGCTGGTGTGGATCTAAATAATTCCTTCCATCTTTGAAAAGAAAGATACAGACTAGGAAGGTGGCTGCTATAAACCTGAAAGTATTAGAGGGACACAATGAAGCAAAGCAACAGCAATAAACCACGGATGAACTAAAAGTGTGATGGTGTGAACCTGACCACACGGAGTAATCAGGACATGTATCTTTTTCCTTTAACAGGTGGAGAACAGAGACATCAAAAGAGATGGCATATAACCACACACGCATTCACTCTAATAAGCACTGAGGAATGAGGGTCTTACTGTATGTTGGAGCTGTTCCAGTAAACGGAATGCCTGTTGGCTGACACCGGGACCATGTCCGCCCAGGTGAGACTCGTTAGCACCCAGAGAGACAGCACTACCAGAGCCATGCTCTCGGCTCCTCTCTCGGCCTCCGTCCCTTTGGTCTCTCCGGCCACTCTCTCGGTCCCTTCACCCCACCAAACAACGGGACTCAAACATCCCAGCAAAAGCCTAACAGACGGGAGAGGGGAAAACAAAAGCTTCATACAAGCATACAAACGGATACGTTCAAAGACTAGGTTATATAAGACTTGCTCTGGTCGATAACTGTTGGAAAAGTCTACTGTGGTGTGTGTGACTACGGTCGCCCCCTTCCCCCATAAACCAGACTGCGAACCCCCTCCCTCCCCAAAAAAATCCTGGAGGAAACCCTAAAGACTGAGCTGCGCCTGGTCCTCTCTTCTCACCGGGAACTGCTGCTTCTGAGCCCGTCAGAAGAGTGCGGGAGGCCGGTATTGGGTCCAAGTGGGAGGTTGGTCTTGCTCCCGGCATGAAACGGTCCTGTCCGCTGCGAAAGAGTTGCTGCTGATGTGAAAAGGCTTACTGGGAGGAAAAAAAATACTGAAAAAAACGCTAGTAAGATAATATATAGGTTTTAGCAAGTCTTCTTATTCTTCTTTTTTAAATTGTGTATATAGGATACGTGCTGCTGCAGTTTTTCCATCCAAGGATCTGAGAGATGTGGATCACATCGAGCCACTGAGCTCTATAATCGCTGCAAACAATTCAACCAGCCAGTTTCATTAGGTCTTCAAGACTCTATCCGACAACCATCGTTTACGGTGAACAGCCTGCCCACCCGTCTCTTTCCTTTTTCTCTCTCTCCTCCTTCTCCTCTCTCTGTTTGGTAGGCAGCACTCGTTCACTTTCTAACTCCACCCACTGCGAGCGAGTAAAGCGCATTCCTCCAATATTGTGGCCGAGTCGCAGCACATCAGGCATCACTGCGACTTGAAGTTTTTTGTCAACTATTCGACCTCCACTGCTAGTGTAAAAGTAGAAAGCTTTGAATCCTCCATCTACCACACACGTCTGCAGCAACCCTATGCAGCCTATTTTTCAACGTTAACACCTCCTCCTACCCAGCCACAGCCAAAGCCGCACGCACGCACACACGCACCGCACGCACGCACGCACACACACTTTTGCATTTTTTTAACAAAGTCTAAAAACTTTAATAAACTCACGCACGCCCTTATAGTCTCCCCTCCTTGTTTAGATCCACCAGACATTGTAATTCAGTCTAATACAACACTTCTTACAACGTCAACACATTAACACGCATAGGCCTATACTCACGCGCACACACACGAATGTCCTTTCACGTGATCCACCATAAAGAAAATATACAAACTGAATAATATAGGCTACTGTGTTAACAGTGATGTTGTAGTTTTGATCAAACGGAAGTAAATTGCTGTTTTATTTAGCAAATTATCCCATAAATTAAATTTCACATCTAAAATGTGGCTATTAAAGCAATTATGATATAATTTCGTTTTTTTATGCAAGAAATGTGTGTGGGAGAGAGAGAGAGAGAGAGAGAGAGAGAGACTGGAGAACAAGCCAGACGGAAAGAGACAGGAAGGAGGGAGAGAGAAAAAGAGAGAAATAGCAGATAGGAGAAAGATTGTTACAGTTTTCTTGCCGCCTGCTGGGAATGAGTTGGTTAAGGAGAAGTCAGAATGATTTATTGGGAGAAAAAAGGAGGGAAATAGGGAGAAGGAGAGCAAGAAAGAGAGTGAGATGAGATGCCATCGGGGAATCCCTCTGTCTTCTTGAGTCCTTCCACCTCTCTCATGAGCTGTCCATTTAATTCCCCCCCCCCTTCCCGTCTCACTTTCTCTTTCCTCCTCTTTTCCTTACCTTATTCTCCCATTTCCAATTCAAACTCTCTCCACTGGCTCTGCGATCCCTGATATATGGCTCTGCTATTTTGCCTCTGTCTTTTGTTAGCTTTGTCTCTGGTGGTCTACCTGTCTTCTCCGCCTCTGCCTCTCTCCATCTCTCTCCGTTACAGCAGGCATGCAACATTTTAATGAGCACTCATCCTTTGCCTCCTCTCCTCGCTCCTCTGTCTATCATTTCTCTTTAGTTTCTCTCTGTTTATTACTACACTGCATTGTGTAGTATCACAGCAGCAAAGTCACACATATAAACATACACATACTGTATTTTATGATTAAGCCTGGTGGTATCCATACTGGTAGTTTTGGGTCTGTCCCAATACAATGCCATAGATGGAATATCACTTTTGTTGGTCACAACAATGAAAGATGAATACAATTGTTTATAATTTAGGGAATTTTATTTCCTTTCTTGCAGAGCATTAGATGAGAAGATGGATACCATTCTCATGATGCCCATTACATATGACGCTGCAGTTAGCTTAGCATAAAGAATGGAAATGCTAACAGCTAGCCTGGCACTATGCTGTCAAATTATTTCTTTAAGAAAAACATCACTTTTCAGAATCTTTATGAAAATAAACGTGAATAACATTACTGACCTTGATCAAACGTTCTAAACTCAAGGTACACTCTTGATCACAGACGCATGCGCAAGTTCCACTTACTGAAGATGACCATGGAATATGGGCAAAAAGCTAGAAAAAGAGAATATTTTATCACACCTTTTAAAAACAGTTTACAGCTTGTTCCATGGAGTGTCCAGAGCAACAGGGATACTGTTTCTATAGAGATGTTGACAAAAAACTGGTTAAATGTCTGTGAGTGAGGAAATGTTTTTGCCCTTTAGGTGAACTGACTCTTTAAATTCGGGCCTATAGCGCATGCACAATTGACTGTATGGCAAAGACAGGTGGCTGGTTGTAAATATACTGTATGGCTACATTTGAAAGGAAACTGTAAATCAAGTGCAAGACGACAAAGTTGGAAATTGAACACCAGTGGAAGCTGAGATTTGCTACTTTTTTGAATAAGAAAAAAAATCAACTTCTCACTTTTCAGTTCGGTTTCTTTGAAACAGACGCTGACATGTTGTGTTTCAGCAAACACCACTGTCAATTCTAATCCTCCAGGTTAGATTTTTCAGGCGTGGGTTGCAGTGCTATTGGATTACTTTTGTATTGGGGTTATTATGAGAAACGACCTCTGGGCTGACTGCATGTTGTGACACAGAGGTTCTTATGACATTTTCAACCCAGAGTTGGCCAACAGCACATCTGTCAAGTGCTCCTTTCTGCAACCTCGAAATCTAATTGGAGCTTTCTCATAGCACTGATAATTGGATAATATGCCCATTTAGGACTCACAACCCTCTCTGGGGCCCCAGGAAGTAAGCAATGCACATATGAATACAGTAGGACCCTTGCATGTACACAGACATCATGTAAATATTCAGTTTATTTATATTTTTTGTACACTTGTATGTGTGCTGCATTTCAATGGCATTCTTGAACTTGGAGTCTCTTTCTCACTCCGCCTTCCGCTCGCTCTGTGTCTTGGCCTGCTTCGCTGTTCACTGTTGTGTTAGTAAATTGTACTGACACTCCCCCCGCCTCCTCTCACTCCCTCGCCACCTCTGCTGCTCTCCCTCCCTCCCTGTCCCTCTCTCACCCGACTGACTGACATGAATTTTCAATCTCTCTGTTTACCTTTCACTGCTGTGCCTAAAACAACACTGGTAAAGGCTAAGAGCGAGGAGGATACTGGGGGGGGGGGATGGAGCTGAGTACGAAGTCAGAGGAGGAGAAAAAAAGAGGGAGGAGGATGAGGAGAGATGCCGCCAAGATTGGATGGGAGAAGGAGAACTGTGAGGGGGGAGGGAGGAGGGGAGGGGATGCAAGAAATGAAATAGGTGCAAAAAGAGAGAACAGGGCTTTCTCTGTGTTTTGGTTGGAGAGGAATCCAATGGGGAGAGAGGAGAGAGGGGTTAAGGGAAGGAGAAGAGGAGTTGATACTTTTGAACAGTCACGCAAACTGAGCCAGCAGAGGGGACGTAGGAGAGGAGAGGGGAGGAGGAGGAAAAGGAAATGAAAGGGAGGAAGAGAATGTAAGTCAGAGTTGGGAGAAAGAGTTAGATGGGGCACAGAACATTACGAGTGCAATGAGATATAGAGAGTGAGGGGGGAGAGAGAGATTTATAGAGGCACAGAAGGAGGGAGAGGACAGCAAGAATGATGTGTATAGAGAGAAAGAGAGTATTTTTTTAAGAAGACGGGAGGGATGGAGAAAGAGAAGGAGATGGTGTGCAGAGAGAGAGAGAGAGAGAGAGAGAGCTCAGAATAGATGCGCTCTCAACAGCATGAAATATTGAACGAAGGAGACCGAACACAAGGAAGGCAAGGAAAATGGAGAGACTGATAAAGACAAATACAATCGTTTTGTGTGTGTATGTGTTGTTTTGGAGACAGAGGAAGATGAGAGAGAAGAAGAAGTGACAGAAATATGAGGAATAGTTGCTCCTAGCTGTAGACCGACACACACGCACGCACGCACACGCACGCACGCACGCACTCACTCACGCACACACACACACACACTAACGTTGCTTTGAGTTTAGATTACTATGTGTGGAGGAGATGGAGCGGAATTTGATGGTGTTGAAAATATCACTGCAGAGAACGTTTCATCACTACTTGCACCATCCCAACACACACTCATACACTCGCACGCATTCACACACACACACCCTCCCCCCTCCTTTGATCTCACTTCTCACTGATCTTCTCTCCTTCCATGTCAAATATTTAGGCTGCATTTGGCAGGTTTGATGAAAATTACCATGGAGAAATGATTTTATTTATTTAACTTCAGAAGTCAGTGTCAGCTGCGAGAGGATGATCCTAAATTTCAATGAGAGGAGACCGGCACTGATCCAGAAAATCTGGAATCTGCTGAGTTTCCCATCTCAGACATATTTAATGCAGGGAACCACTGTTGATTGATTCTGAGGAAAGCACATGAGCAATTTGTTTAAAAAATGAAATTAAGTAGGTAAAAGTTTAGATGGTTTAAGAAGATACTTCACACATACATACCTCCATCATTTGCTATTAAAGCGTTGGGATCATGTTTTATGTCTCTTTTAGGATAAATAAATGTATTTTATAATTGATTCAGGCTGTGCAGCCCTGTAAGGAAGTGTAATCTCCAGCTAAGACATTTTAACAATTGCTTTGATAGAGATATCTGACTATATTGCACACAGAGAATTACACACAATTGCAATTACCTCTTTTTAGCCCATCCCTCCGCCCCAACTCTCCCACTATCACACAAAGACCTGCATTCACTTACTCTGCTTTTTCTAACCAGATCTTGACATAAATCAGATAGAGCCCATCAGTGAAGGGAGAGGAGAGAAGAGGAAATAAAATGAGGAAGAAGTTGGATTGCATTAATAACTTGGGATGTATACTGTGCTAAAAAGTAACAAACACTTCACTTACATTCTTTTTCTTTTAAAAATAATAAGAATCTGTATATTTAGCACATGAATACAAAATATTGAAGAGATCAGTAATTGACAGCATTTTAAAAAAAAATTAGTACACATTTATTTTGGGCACTGAGGTTCACCTACTCAAAATGGCTTACATCTTTTCGTAGTTCATAGCTCATACTTTTAATTTACCACTACAATACCAGTACTACAATTTGTTTCACAGACGGAAAGAGTCCTCACCATTACGTAATTATACCCAGAAGAGAAACTGTGATAGATCACACCATATGCACCACACATGTACACATGGGTGAAATGTGAAAGGGGAAAAAACAACATCAATTGTCTCAAGTGTTGGGCAACCATGCGCTGCAAAAAGCTATTTGGCACAGAAAAACAAAACTGACTGAAACAAACAGATATCACTGAATGACATACTGGAATACAAAAAAAAACAATTAGACAGACGGTTTGCAAACAACTTCATATTAACTATGAAAAACAACAACTTTGCATTTGCAAAATAAAATCCAATTTAACTTAAAGATGAATAGAACTTAGTGTTAACATCAACTAAATTAACTAAAATATTCTACATTATGTCTAATCAACTTAATATAAAATATTGTATTGGCTCTTCACTGTTGTATGACTTGTGCATTGACTGTAACCAATCATTACCTAAATGTGAGCGTTGTCACCCTGGAAGCGACCACTTCCATCAGAAGTTCATCACGGAATGAAGTCAATACAATTTTCTACTCTTGCTATATTGACCCAAAATTTAGCTAATCTTACTTGCTCAGTATTTTATAGCATGATAGAATGTTGATTGCTTTATTGTTTCTAGACTAATTTGTTCATGTTTTTCCTCTTTCTTCTGTTATCCATTTGTACAAATTACATCAAAGTGGCAAGAATGTAAATGTGTGTGTGTGTGTGTGTGTGTGTGTCTACAAGCAAGTATGTGCACTGCTGCAAGCTTGTGTATAAGAGTGGTTGGGCTTTGTGGCTATTCAGACAAATGTTCCTGAAGCCTCATATATCACAAGTCTCAGCACTGTATTAGCACCCGTGTGTGTACTTCTGCAGACAGCACAGAAACACTGAATACAGCAGGTATGCACAAGGAGGAACAAACACATACACAAGAACACCCCTCCCCTATGGGTACACAGACAGACACACATGCACACACGGAAAAGGAACAGGTGCAGGTTGAAAAAGCCAGCTGCCACACGTTCTTTGTAACATCTACATTTCATCAGCCACAGCAGCAGCAGCAGCACAGGTGACGCCGAGCCCAGTGGGCACCGAGATTAGGAGAGAGGGAAAAGGTTTAACTTACACTGTCATCTAAGGTCAGATTTGCATTTTCCTTTTATTGTTAAAGGTTAGGTATTCCAGTGGCTAAGCTGATCTGAGATCAATGCCTAAAGGCACTCTTCCACCCTCAAGGATGGATCCTTGGAGCTTCTTATTGTGACATCACATCTGTGAAGGAAGCTGAAAGCCAATGGGAAGATTATTGCCCATTTTTGGCACAATTTTGGGCACAATTTGTCCTCTACGCTTGTATCTGTTGCTCACTCTTCTTTCTTTCCCTATTTCTCCATTTCTTTCTGTCTTGCCTTTACAGTAGCCTCCTCTTTGTCATTCGATCTCAATCCCCTTATTTCTGTCTCCACTGCTATCTCTGTCGCTCTATTGCCCCTGGCTTCCTCCTTCCTCGCTCTATTTCTATCTCTATTTGCCCGTTGCTCTCGGCCTCTCTCTCTTCCTTTTGCTTGGGCGCTGCAAAGAAGTTCTGTCAGGTGAAACCCTGATAGATTAACCTCTGACCCTCAGCAGGAGGTGGGACCTATTGGCTTGTAATTGCTATCAATGTAGCATGTGTGTGGGTGTAGGTTGAGCATTTGTGTGTCTTTTCTCCATCTGGTCAGTATGATGGCTATCTGGGCCAGCACAGGCAGCCAGCACATTTAAAGGGTAAAATGCATTCTTGGTTGTGATGGTGTGATATGGCTGTAAGTGGGTCTTTGGTGTCCATGTCAAAGAGGATGAAAAAAACATTTCTGGTGTTCTCAGCAAACTGGAGCTTAATGCTGTGTCCAGAGCATCAGCACATATACACAAACATGTTAACACACACATACACACACATATATAGAACACAAGAAAAAATGTTGTTTTCTCTTGTACCAACTTAGAATGGCACCTGATTTGTGCAACAGTGAGTGCTAAGGGCCCTCCTCCGCAGCTCGTCTGATTGGGTTTATGCGCATGGGTAGCCATGTGGGCAGAATATTTAAGACTGTGTATGCATGTGTGCATGCACACGTGTGTGTTTGTGCAGAGATAGGGTACTGTGAAACTGAGGCTCTGACTCCCAGCAGTCCTTTATTACACTGACTGACTGCTGAAAGGCTGAAAGCAGGAAAGCCATCAGACTGTGGGGCTAGATGATGGCAGGTACTCCGATCCATCTGCGGCTCGCTACAATAACACAATACAGACATGTCATCAACAGCGCTGTCATCTTCATCTGTAAATGCACTTCACACAGCCCCCTACATCTCTCCTTCTCCTCTGACTGCCATTCAAACACTTGTGTAATTCTCCCCTAAACCCAATTGATCCTCATATAGCTGAAGTAGACCCATATTCAGTGAAATCATTTGTGTGGCTCCTTTCCCTGGTTTCCTTGTTTTTTGCCTCATGTCATCCTTAATTTGTTTTAGAGTTACTGCTGAATTTATTGGCTTGCTGTTTTGGTCAGAGGGGAATGTCATTGGCTTTAATGTATGACTAACTTGAAGTTGGCAAGTATTTCTGGTAGTGTTGCGGCTACTTCTTGAGTCTATTGATGAAATTAATGACCAGAATGACTAAATGAGCCGTCACAATACATGGCTCTGGAGACTCTCAGGGGTGGGCAGGCTTTTACGCCGGGCAAGCACTAACACAGCTGCAACAGAGACAGAGCAAAAAAAGACTAGAGAGTTTTTTTAAGATGGGTTTGGAAAAAAACGGAAGGAGGAGACATCAGATGAATACAGTGAAAGGATGGAGAGAAAGGGGGAGAAAAAAAGCGGAGTGGCAGGCAGAGATGGGAAGTAGGCTACAAATACTTTGTGACTGTACTTAAGTACATTTTTCTGATATTTTTACTTTACTATTTTTGTGGCAACTTTTTACTTTTACTCCTCCTTACACAACACAAATACTGATACTTTCTACTCCTTACATTAAAAAAAAAAATTGGCTTGTTACTTTAGTTTTGTACAAGAGGTCATCATGTCGAAGGAAGAAGTGAGAGAAATTCAGCAGACAAGCAGCAAGATATTTCCAATCATCCTCGGCCTTATCTGAGATGTTTGAGACAGTAGGCTTCAAGAATGACTCCTGGCGAATGTGCTGCGTAACTCTTAAAGTATGGGGAACTTCTTAATTAATGTCTGTTTAGTAATTCATATTTTATCCTCTATTTTCTTTCCATAAGCCATATTTGAGTACACACATTCGTAGATTAATTTAAATAATAAGGGAAAGATTAAAAAAGAGAAACTGGATCTGTGAATTCTCACAGAATCACAATTGAATTCATATCTTGCTGCTCAGTCAGAATCTTATTAACCTGGAGTCCCAGTTTCTGTCACAATAATTATATATGGGATGTTTTTGGTCTATTGGCAGACATCCATTTAAAATGTAGCCAATGGCGTATAAAGAGCCTTTTTTCATGTCCACTGAGGTTTCTCAACTTGCACTCTAGTAACGTGTGTGTGGTCCAAGTAGCTTTGCATAAATAATGGTTGTCATTTGCAAGGCTACTGTTTTATACATTAAGTAAATTTCCAAGCCTGTGCTTTGTTACTTTTTCTATAGAGTATTCGGTTAAATGAGTACTTCTACTTTTACCAGAGTATTTTTAACACAAGTATCTGTACTTCTACTTGAGTGTGGGAAGTGAGTACTTTTGCCATCTCTGGTGGCAGGGAGGAAAGGGAGGGAAAGAAAGATAGTGAGTAAGTAAAAGCAGGTCTGGTCCAGGTGGGGTTCAGACAGTCAGTATGTTATTTTAGGAGGGCAGAGGGAGGGAGGGCGAGAGAAAGGGATGGATGGAGGGAGGGGAAGATGAATGTAGTTAATTAAGATGAGCAGGCAGAGGAGACAGTGTGGAATTACACAAACACTAATTAGAGTCTTCGTTAGGGGGCATGAAACGAGAGCAGCACATCCATCATCGCAACCCTCCATCCCTCTTTTCTCCCTCCTTCTTTGCCTCTGTTCTCCACTGCTCTTTCTTTTGCATGGCAATGCTATTTCCTCTCACAATTCTCCTCACATGCCCACCGCCACTGTCTCCGGTCCTCCTCTGCCACTTTTCCCTTTCCTCCCTCCATCTTCCCTTTCCCTTCTCAATTTCCCCCCATCGATCCCATCAGCAGTTAACTTAATAGGTGCGATTCAACATCTGGAATCGTAATCGAAGCAACCTGTGCTCTCCCTTTCCTCCACTTTGACTTCTATTCTTTGTTGTCACATCATTACTTCTGTTTTTATCACTGCTCCGGGAAGGATTTCATCTCCACTCTCCCTCTCCCATTTCCCTGTATACGTGCTGACAAACACACACACATTAACTGTACCATGTCAGCACTATTTTTATTGTTTCGCCAAGCCAGTCAATGCCTCCTCTAGTCTTGCTGCTCCTGCTCCACTCCTACTTACAGTATATACAGCACTGTAAATCACTTACCTCTCCTTATCTTGCGTTCTCTTCTCTTCTCTCTCTTTTTTGTACAGAAGCTCTGAGCACTACTCTTGTTCTCTTTATCATGTCACTGTCCTCCTCTGGCTCATCCCTCATTTCCTGCTCTTACTGAGGAGCAGATCAACCTGTCACTGTTGTCGTCTGCATCCCTGGCTCATGAGACTACAGGAATGCAGGGAATAATGAGGGATAATGGAGCTCAGGGTGGTCCATGCCAGTTCTTGTTTCTGGCATTTGTAGACATACAGTAATTCTGGCATTTTTTTGTTTCTGGCATTTCATACACAGCATGTAGCAAAATTATACCATCCGCACTGTGTGGTCACAATGCATGTGAGTGCAATCATGTCCTTAAATGAGTCAAGTATTTACTGATTTTACAAGTTTAGTCCAATATCAACAGATGTACTCGCATTATTTACATGTTTTGATTTTCTATCTTACAACCAGCTGTAGTTTAGTGATTTGGTTACCTTATTTTAGTTTTTATGTTGGAGGAAACTGTTCCTCTTTTGGGGAGTTGAAAGTAGAGAGATGGCAGAAAATTAGGGGGAAAAGATAGATAAGATGGAGAACAATTTTGCAACCAAGGTCCCAGGGCCGACTCAAACTGAGTGCACCATCACAATGTATTTCTGTGTTTCTTCCCCAGGTTTCCATGTTGGGTCAAAAAGATTTATTTTTCAACAAAAAGTTCAATTACCTTTTTAAAAAAGTCTTACATGTATATCCTCCCTTATTTAAAAACCAAAAATCTCTAAATATATGTTAGCGGTATGGCTCTAGGAATGTCAGTATATCGGTCAGTCTGCCACTTCAGACTGAAATGTCCCATTTTGTATGGATTGCCATGACATTAAGTACAGATGTTCATAGTCCTCAGGGGAATTATCCTTAATGACATTGTTGATCCCCTGACTGTTCCTCTAGCGCCGCTATGAATTTGACAAATGTGGTTTAGAGTAAAATATCTTGAGTGTTGGATGGACTGCAATGACATTTGCTATAAATTCAAGGGCCCTATAGGATACATTCTAATAACTTTGGTAATCCTTTTCCCCTAGTGGCGCCAGCAGGTCAAAGCTTTCACTAATTTGGTGAAGTATCTTAACATCTACCAGATGGTTTAGTTATGTTATGGTTCTCAAACAATATCTACTCCTAGCATCACCATAAGTTTGCCATTTTAGTTTTTTTAATGAACTAATGCATGGAGTGCCAACATTTGGTACAGATATGTATGTTCCCTAAATAAGGATTTGTAATCACTTTGATCCAATGACTCTTCATCTAGTGTTTTGTTATTTCTTTTTCTTTTGGTTTATGACTGAATACCTTTAAAACTAAGGTTACGCCTATTTGCCTTGATGGTACTTTATTACTGCTAATAAGCTATACCTGCTAAACATCAGCATGTTAGCATTGTCATTGTTAGCATGTCAGAATTCTGTTTTGAGCATCCAAGCACCACTCCGCTCTGTTTAAGCTACAGACTTACAGAGCTTATGGATGGCTATAGGTAGGTAGATAAGTGTAAAGTATATGTGTTTGAGTGACACTTGCATGAGGAATTTCCATCTGTTGGCCCCACTTAGCAAGATCCTGTTCTAAAACTAAAACCACATACTGATGATCCTAAATCCTTTGTATTATTAGCTAACAAAGCTTGCATTATTGTTCAATACTTCCTTGGCAGTTTGAAATACCCTTCACGGGTTAGTTTTATTATTTATGCGCCCCCTCTGAGGTCATGGATGTTGAAATTCCTTCAGTTATCCACAATCTGTGTGGGTCTCTACTGCAACAGTTGATCATCTGGTACAAACCAGTAATATGAGCGTCTCCTGCATTCCATCAGTAACCATTGTGGCACATACCTCCTGGCCAGCACAACAGCAGCATGCTAATTTACTGTGAAACCAGTGTGTCCCATCACTGCACCTTCTATAATCCCTGCAGGTGAGAAAAAGGGAGAGATGGATTCCTGAGTATCTGATTGAGCAGCACACAAGATGAATAATTGATATGTAGGTTCTCCATCCCAATGAATACACAGTATACACACAGATACACAAACACCAACTGTCTTGCAGCCCAATGCAGCCACCAGTCTCTCTGGCTAAACTAATCCTCCAGGAAATGTAATACGTGATTCAATTAGTAGCCGCATATAGCGCCTGTTAGCTCCTGGATGACATGGTAGTGTGTGTGTGTGTGTGTGTGTGTGTGTGTGTGTGTGTGTGTGTGTGTGTGCACTCTAAGTACAGAACTAACTCCGTTCAATAAATATAGGGCCGACTCCCACATCACTTTTGGATCCTCAAGCATGAAGAGGCATACATGTACATGCTGAAGAGAAAAGCTCAAAGATACTGTATACACAGTCAAATGTAAACTATAATGCTAGCTAGAAAATTAAGATTCGGATAAAAAAACTGCAAAAAAATACTGAATCAAAATATGGGATTTTTGCATTTTAAAAACAGAAAATACAACCTCAAAAATTGATAGAAAAGCAAACAATAGCCTAATCGTAGTCTCAGGCTAATGTTCTCTCTGTTTGCTGTTCCATTATTCATCATGTTGTTTTTGTGCACTCACAGTTGTTTTCCATTCTCACAGCAAAAGGATGATGCCACTGTCTTTCAAGTGTGTTTCTAAGGGTCAACTCTTGCCTCAGACAAAGAAGTCTGAACATACCAACAAAAGGCAAAAAAATTGTTCTCTTTGTCTGATTTCAATTCTTCAGGATTTCAAAAACAGAGATGACTACTCTATTTTATTAAGACAGTTTCTCAAAGTAGGTGTTATACCTTGGATTAGTCATTATGTAGATAGTATTCCTTGTGACTGAAATCTAATTTAAGACTAACGTAGGATTACATTAATAAAACATTTGATAAGTTAATAAAGGAGACAAGCTTTAAAATCTGACTTCTGAGAATTTTCAGACAACCTCAGCTGGGTTCTTTTTTTATAACAATGCCATAAATAAGCTCTCAGCAGGGAGATTCCTAAAATCTATTTTTTATACATTACGGAGTCAAACACTTTAGAGAAAGCTTGTTAAAAAAAATAATTATTATTCTCAGATTTGGCAAACAATAATGACTTTTTCTATTTAAAAATGCATGTAGTGAAATACAGCCCATCTCATGGTCCAGTGGGGGAAGAGATGGAGGAGAGAGAACAAGAGTGTTACTCTTTATTGCTCCATCTCTCTTTCACGCTCCCTGAATCTCTATATTACCCTGGAAGTCTCCTGAATCTCTAAACACACACACACACACACACACACACACACACACACACACACACACACACACACACACACACACACACACAATCACACATGCACTGGACACTACATAATTCACAGCATGTGGATAGGAATAATGATTGTGTGTGTATGCTTCTGAGTGTGTCTGAGTGATGATTGATGTATCTCTTCTCAAATTAGGCATTTAAAGAAGAAGGAGGTAATAAGAGGGAGCACATGATGTTGAAGGATGAGGAAAAAACTGCCCTTAAGAGGTCCTAAACTATTTAACCACTTAACCTCGCGGCCCTCTCAATGTCACGTTCAAATGGCCTCCTCTGTCCTGTGTCTCCTCTATACCGCCTCCGGCTCTAATTTCTCTCTCTGTTAAATTAAACTGTTGTGTGGATATTGTTGTACCAAAACACTACTCACAAGATAACATGGAGCCACTGGCTATCTTGTCTAAAGTAAGGTGTGCTGCTGAGAAAAGATCATGCACTCCCTGACCAGAAAAGGGAGACGTTATCAACTCTGGATTATGAATCACTTTTTCACACAGGGCCATGATGGTTTGGATTTTTTTTCACCTTTAATAATAAACACCTTCATTTACAAATTGCATTTTGTGTTTACTTGTGTTGTCCTTGACTATTGTTTAAATTGGTTTGATGTTCCGAAACACTTAAGTGTGACAAACATGCAAAGGAACAGGAAATGAGGAAGGGGGCAAACACTTTTTCACACCACTGTATATCCTTTATATATATTGTTTGCCGTTCATTTTCTTCTCCCCTCTGGTAGACGCTACAGAACACTGTACGCCAAAACCAACAGACTCAGGAACAGTTTCTTTCCAGAAGCCATCACTCTGATGAACAGCTGACTTCTTATCCACAGTGTCAGGTTCAATTCTGTGCAATAACCCAGTAACACTGTCTCTAAACAGCACCTGTTTACTGGTTCCACTTATTTAGCATTTATAAATCATTTCTCACTTATTTATTATTTACTATATACTCATCATTCTCATATCTCACTTAATATTTATTATGTATTCATCATTCTCATTCTCTGGTTCTTACTGTTTATATTTTAATATAATAACATAATACTATTTATCGTAGCATCCTTTGCACTATGCTCCACATTTAAATATTTTTTATTGCACTCTTCATTGCACTCATTGCACTATTGCCTCTATATTGTTTCTGTTTAGAATATGTGTATATTAGTGTGTATATATTGTTTGATTGTTTTGTTTGTGTAAGCGCATTGTGAGCAACAATGTTCCAAAGAAACTGTGTGTCCTCATACCTGGCAAATAAAGCTGATTCTGACTCTGATTCTGATTTTCTGTAGATCGACTAATTGATTCTTTCTTTAGCATAAAATAATCTTTGGGTCTCAACTTCTAAGTTTAAAATGTTTTTGAACATTTCCATGACAATTCCATGACAACTGAGTAAACTACATCTGCCAAGTAAAATCCTGTGATACGACTGAAAGCTCAAGAAAAGTTAATAAATGGACCTTGTTGTGAGATTGTTTTGAAAATGGCCGTTTCCAAAAATCTATTAATCGACTCATTATTTCAGCTCTACTATACAACACTAGAATAATATACTACACACTATATTATACTGAAAGAAATTAAAATCATTGTCAGCATATACTAGAAGAGTATATGTGATAGGATGAGATGTATCATTTAATTAAATGTAATGGCAGTGTATGTTGAGAACAATAGAGGAATAGTCAAAGGGAGGAGTTAGATTTTTTTTATGAAAACAGGCTGTGACAGTATTTTGCCAATTTTATGAGAAAGTTAGTTAATTTGGAACTAAACATTGAATTGTGGTTGGGTTTGGAAGTGTCAAACTCATTTTATTTTTGGTAAAAAAATTATCTCTCATGTCTTCATGGACGCTGAAGTGTGTAATGAGTGTTGCTCCATCTCTACCTTTTGCTGTTGGCAAAACCGACACAATAAAACCATGTCCCGAGTCCAAAATTTATACTAATGTTGAATGTTAATGTTGATGCACAGCAGCTAATCACAGCTGCACAACTTTAAAAGAAATTACAGAGAGTGGTGACACAGCTTCAGAAAGATCTTATGAAAACAGAAAAGTATTCAGTCTTTGTAGAAACAGTTTGGTTTCTTTTTAAAAGTTAAACTGGCAGTATTCCACAGTCATAGTTGTTGGTATAAAATGGCAATGTATGTTGATTTCTGGTATAGTATAAGTGTATGAATTTAGGACTTAGCATATATTTTCTCTGGGTTGCCAGGTCTAGCTGTTTTTTTCAGTTGAAGTCACATTTGTGGAAAAAGACTGCGGAAAACATTTATAGTTCCATGAAAATCAGTCGCCAACTGACTGACTGACTGATTTACAGTGATGCTGAATTAACCCTGATTGGCCAGCCTGTCTGTCTGTAATCAAAGTGAATGGGGCAAGGGCAGGCATCAGACCAGCCGGATGAGACTCATTATTTTCTTCACTACTTTCTTCTCCTCTCATCCCCTACATCAATTTATAATACTGCTCTCTCATTGCGTCTCCTCTCCCTCTTTCCCAAGCCTTCTGCTCATCAAATCCCCCTCCAAGATGTATTCTTTCTCTCTCTCTCTCTCTCTCTCCTGGATATTTAGTTTGATTTATTGCCTCTTGTTGGAAAGGTTGGCGTTTTAATAACTC
The DNA here is from genome assembly GCA_013375575.1 of Percina caprodes. NCBI lineage: Eukaryota > Metazoa > Chordata > Actinopteri > Perciformes > Percidae > Percina > Percina caprodes. The sequence goes on from JABXJD010000040.1 coordinate 2,863,383, forward strand.
AGCTCCTACTCACCCAGACGAAGAGAGAGAGAAAGTGCGAGAAGAAGAACTTTAGTAAGCACAAAATAAACGTGCGGACAGACAGCAAGGTTTTTCTAGTGCTTTTCTTTTATCTCCCCAGCACTCTCCTACTCTTTCATGTCTTCCGGTTCCTCTCACTGTTCACTTTGGCTGAGGATATAAAAGCTAAACGTGCAGCCGGAATGGATGTCAATTTGAGCTACTCTGTGATCTGTGGAGAGAGAAAAAATACATGCACACACACACACCCAAAAGCTGTAATGGACTGGGAATGTGAAAACTGACCACCACATAAAAGATGGACCATCTAGTTAATGGTAAAGGGAAGCATCGTAATAAAACAAAAAAAAACTTTAACCAGAAGATCAATGATGAAAGAGTGGAGTGCTGTCCCTCTTGATAATAAGAAAAAGTACAGATAGAGGTGTAAAATCAACAGAGTAGTAGTAGAAGTATGTTCATCAGCTAATTGGGCTAAGACAATGAGAAAGATAGTGAGAGACAGACTGGGAGATTTCTAGCACCAAACAGAGCCTTTATTTAGATGGCGATTATTCACAGTGGTCATTAGAGAACCATATCACTTTCACTCATTTACTGAAAGACAGCGAAGGAGAGGGGGTGAGAGGAGAATGAGAGGGTAATCATTAGAAGATATCACTTTCACCCATCTTCTGAGGAGGGGAAGAATGCCACAGCAGACAAATACAGTCCACACCCTGGAGCAATAAGACAATAACTGGCAATTAATAATTCAAATCACAAACCAGCAGCCACCGTATCCACACGTGGTAGTCACAAAACCTTCTGTTTTCTGTGTCTGCACTGGAGGTAACTCTATCTGATCAAGGTAATATACTGTATGTAGTATTCTTAGCTATAGGCTGAGCATATTGTTTGCTCGTTTACAGCATGTCTCCTAGAGCAATTAGATTAAAGTGTATACAGAGTTAATTACAATATATGAAGTGGGATTATTGTAAACCATGCGCACAGTACCCGTTTAATTATTTTTTGCAGGCATTCATTGTAAACCTGTCAAACATTGTGATGTAAGAACAGCAGAAAGGAGGCATTTTTATGACACCCAGATCCACAAACACACACCCAGAAGACTCCCTCTCTCTTTCTCTCAAACACAAACACACAGACACACAGACACACACACACAGCTAGTGTCTGATTCCGCAGTAATAACTCAGAGCAAAAATCGTTGACAGGAAAAAAAGTCATTGACAGAGGGGGGAAAAAAAGAAAATCTGCGTTTTTATCTTCAGCTCATAATTCTAAGTGGTCCGGCCTGTTTGAACGTTTCCTCAGGGAACAATTAACTTGCTTTTAGTTCCTACCACATAAGCATGTCTGCCAAATCCCCATCAGATCGCTCGCTGCCCACAAAAACACACACTGACAGTCAAGGGATTACAGACTGAATACAAACAGGAAAGCATAGATGTGAGATACTAGTATGACTTTACATCAAAGCTGTCACCATTTTGGCTTTTCTATATTGGTATCTAAAGCAAGTATTATTAAAAACACAATTAATAAAATGACAATTGTAGGCTTGTATGTGTTGACCTATTTCGTCAAAGCACACGGCTGCTATTCAATTATTCTCTTATCTCATTCAGAGCCACATGACTGTGGAGGTGAGGGATTTGTGTCCTCCTCAAAGGCACTTGGGGTTGAAACCTTGATATGTTGTAATGGGACCGTCACTTCAACCGCCCTGCTGCCTCCTGCTTGGCTGTATTTAAATAGAAATCTCTTTTTTGGCACCAGGAAGAATTGTTTCTTACTAGACACCAGAGCATAATTAGAGAATTTGCAAGGCAAAATGGAGTGTCTTGGATGTAAACAGATCAAAACATAACCTACACTACATTTTCAGCAGAATATCAAACTGCATGCACAAACAGCCATAGCCTCGTTCATCTCAAAGTTAATTTTACTACAGAGGGTTCACTCAGTCCATCTGGAATGGACAGGAGGAGTGGAGGGAGACACAGTATAGTAGGGGACAGAAAGGGAGAGGAGAGGATAAATTGTGAAGGTGTTCGGGGGGAGAGGATGGCTGCTGGCATGCAGGGAGGACGGAGAGAAAGTGAACAGAGAGCAGAGAGAGACAGCAGCGAGGGTCTGATATATGTATAGAAGAAACAGAAGGACAGATGAATATGCAGAGCGGGCTGTGTATCCCCTTCTTGCTTCCATCTGACTCTACCAATCATCCACAAATGCTATATTATTTGAGCATTAAAGAGTCATTGTGGAAAAACACACATTGTGCAAAAAACACCTGTGCTTTTCCTACTATATAATTCTGTACACTCTGTCCATCAGTAGAAATACATAAACAACCTCTGTAAATGAAGTCAATGTAACTTATTACATGCCGTATTAAAACACAAACTCTTTGTACAGCATTTTTGTACTCGTACAGCCCCTTATCAACAAGACTGTAACACTGTGTGATATACTATATAACGGTATATCATCACTGTTCCATGTATCTCCAAAATGTCAACTTTTCATGTTTACAGAAAAAATAGGCTTAGATAGGCTGTGAAATAATCCAATTTATATTATATAGTTTTTAGTTACAATTTAAAATGTATGTACAGAGTATATAATTGGTTCTTGACACTGGAAAGAATAGTTTAACAAAACAAAAACAAATAACTCAAGATTAACTTGCCAACTTTTTCTGGACATTCCAACTTAATCATCCGTGTATAGAGTTTGCAGATGGGTCAGTTTTCATTATGTGACCTACTTTCCGGGACATAATACAAAACTTTTTTGTTTGTCTTTGTGTAGTTGTGTCTATTTGAATCTTACTCTTGTATCTGTAAAGTGCTAGGTATATAGAGAGCCCCTGACAACCAGTCAAATTATTTCATGTGTGAACATACTTTAGCTATCAAGTTGAACATTTGTCCAAAATTGGCAGAATTCTGTTCACTTTTGAAGGAAGAAATAACACACCCTTTCTCGTACAAATTAAAAGTTGAGTTTATAAGAAATTAACACATTACATCGCTATCACTGTAGTCTCACTTTGCCAGATCCTTCTCCAAAGCGCGTTGGAGGAGTGTTTGGCTACTTCACATAGTAGTGTAGCATAGTAGCATTCAGGGATGGGAGGAAAACATGCTCATTTGTTGGCATTTCTTTAAACCAATCACAATAGTCTTGGGCGGTGCTAAGCACCAAAGAAAAGCAGTAGTGCCGCTGCAAAATAGGCTTGGAAGGAACTTGTTTTGGTGGAACATGTGTACATTTAAAAGTTGTTTTATTCATGCAACAAAAAACTCACAGATAGCTAGCTGTCTGGAATTACCCAGGAGAGATCTGAGAAAAGGTTAACCATAGTCCTCATAAATCGATCGGAGTTTAAGATGCCAACACAAAGGAAGCCCAAGGCAACGGATATCCTGCCTAAATGAGTGAAATCTGGCAGATTTTCCGGCGGCAACAGAACAATCTCGATAGTAGACCGTCAAGGATATAGACTAATATTACTGTGACCTCACATCACTGAGTCATTTTGTGCTACTGTTCCACTACTTTTCAGCATGGCCACAATGGCCCTTCTTTAGCAAAAGTTACAAAGTGTCAGATTAAGTAGGTAACTGTCTGATCAAAGAAAAAGCCAAGGAGAGAAATTGTGCAAACAGTCAAAGCCAGCTTTGTGTACCAGTCTCCTATACTCAATGCCTTCATCAGTAGCAAAAGAGTATTGAAGTTTGATTCCCACCTCCATCAAAGATAGAGAAGGGGGGACATGAGGCTCAGGCTCAGCAGCTTTGAGAGATGTTGAACAGAAAAATCGAAAGAGCCAATAGAGAAAGGCAGAAAAGCAGATTGGACACTGTGTCTGTAATGATGAGTAGAAAGAAGAGACACGATCGGATTGTTCACATCTCAAGAGTGTTGCATTCAGTGAGGGCCACTTACACAGTCAATGGTAATGGATAGCACATGCCGTAGAAGAGATTTTGCGATTCTTTATCTGCTTACATGTAATGCATGGCGACCACAATAGCACCGACAACTGCATTGAAAATCAATCTGACATACTCAATGGTTTTTCAATCTTTTCTTTACAAATTGCAACTCTTAGTCACCAAAGAAGTTGAAGTGGCTCCTCAGACATCAAAAGTCAGAAACGAAATGAGGCAAAAGACAGATGACCATCAATACAGAGGAGTGAGAGAAAATTGTAAACACAGAGAAAAACAGGTGGAGCTGTGGAAAAAAGAGGACGAAAAGGCGAAGGGGCTAAGGGGGAAGTGAGAAACTGCGACGAAAAGCATTCAATAAACATGTCTCTATAGTAACCAAGATGTAATTTGCTTGGTGAGAAAAAGAGAAAGATGGAGATTGAGGGGGAGTGATGGAGAGAGGGGAATAGAAAAGCATTTACCATCACTGCTTGAGTCCAGAGCTGTAATTACAGAACTGAGACGCAGCAAGAAGGAGAGGAAAATAGTGGAGGTACACACAAAAAAAGCCACACACAATGTACTTTTACAAAAAGGAAAAGGTGAAGAAAAAAAATACACACAAGTAAAGTGATGACTCCATAAAATTGGCACTGTTAAGAGTAGTAGGCGTGCAGAGGAAAAGGCAGGGAAAATTAGCAGCTCCAGAAAGCATAAAATGGCAAAGAAAAGCGAAAGTTGTGAAAAGGCTTCTTTTGTAAGTGAGTGTTTTGGGGTAGTGAGATCAAAAGAACTTCATAATCTTGGCTGTTCATTATGCCAAAGAAATAAATTAACAACTCTTTGATTAAGTGCAGATAATTATGAATGTTACAGGGACCACAGAATGAAATCCAGGAAAAGAAGAAGAAAGTAGAGTAAAAGTGAGGAGAGGGGAGAGTGACGGGTGGAGACAAGATATCTTATAGGAAGCACTAGTTCTTGAATGATGTGTGATAGACAGGCCTAGATGTGCATAAAACATGCAGGCATATGGCCGATCAAAATAGTAAGAGAGCAAAAATAGCAGGATTACAGACAAGACTGAGAATGGGGCCAGTCCCGCTCCATGTGTGAAAGAAAGTGAGACAGAGTGATGTAGGGAGTGGAGTGTGTTCATGCTGTGTGTGTGTGTGTGTGTGTGTGTGTGTGTGTGTGTGTGTGTGTGTGTGTGTGTAGGTTGGTTGATTACAGCTCTGGTGAGTGGCTTGGTGTCAGCCTGTATATGTGGAGATAACAGGATTAAGAGGCTACTGACACTACTGTACGAGAGAGAGAGAGAGAGAGAGAGAGAGAGAGAGAGAGAGAGAGAGAGAGAGAGAGAGAGGGAGAGATGGTGAGGAGCGCAAGAGAGCAGGAACAGCAGGAAAAGGAAAAATGCAAAGGGACCCAACGGAATATTCCCCTTGAATTCTGAAAATTCTTTTGGCATATGGCAAAATAAGAAGTGATAATTAAATTAAAAAATGTCAAATGGGTGACAAACTTGAATGAGCCACTGAATGCACATGCTTCCATTCAGGGCACTTGAATGGGTCACTGAATGGTTTAATGAATATGAAAATGATATGAATTGTGTGAAATGGCTTTTGCACCAGTTCTCAACCCAACTGAACACCTGTGGGAGAGTTTTGGACCAACACATCAGTCAGCACACCACCATCACCAAAACACCAATTGAGGGAATCTTATGGGAGAATAGTGATCATTCCTCAATCACTGAAGTCGTTCTGGAGACTCATGGGAGCCCAACACATTACGAAGACACTTATTTTCTTTTTGGTCTTTTCTTTTGTTTGTCCCATTTCAGTTTCTGGGCATGCACATGGACAAAAAAAAACAGCTGACCACTTCTTAAACCTCTTCACCCATATTCCATAACACAAAACAGTCCTGAAAACATGCACATAAATGACACTTAAAAGCAATGACAGGGACGTCTAACTTTCAATATGCTACAGAAAACTGGAGAAAAATCAAAATAGGCTTGGACTTCAAGTTTACATATTTATGAATCATCTTTAGCTTGATCCGAGTTGGTTGAAAAGGCCCTGGAAAACCTTTGAAAAAATGTCCTCTTGAGGTGTACAATATTAAGCAATTTCCTGCCAAAAGACAGTGTGGGCTATTTCACAAGAAATGTTCTGTAATGTCACATTCTTGTGTGCACCAATTACAGTTTAGGAATATTTTAATAAAAACATGATGACAAGTTGTGGGGCTCTTAGCTTCTGTTACCAGGCAACTGCCAATCAAATCTAATCAAACACCCACAGTCCTAACTTAGCATTTTAGATGTTTTTTCCAAACATAAACTTGTATAAAGTCATACTGTATATAATCTATCTATATATATATATATATATATATATATACATATATATATATAATAAATGCAATAGAGAAATACAAATTAGGGTCATAGGAAGTGTACATGAAAAGTGGAGTAAAGGACAGAAAATGTTTGCTGAGATAAACAGTGTTGGGAGATGTGGTGGAAAAAACATATTTGACCAGTAATGAGAAGATCAATGAGAGGGAAGATTAGGACGGATGATAGATAGAGATTGAAGAAAAAAAGAGGGTAAAGATTTTAGAAAGAGTGCTGATAATGATGAATAGCAGACACACAGGAATTGAAACATTAAAGAGGAGGAGACAGAGAAGGTTGGAGGAAAGAAGCTGTAAAGTAAATGCTAAGAGTTGTTTTTCGGCCTGTTTAGTTAAAGCGGCCATTAGTACGTGCAAAATCCCTCGGCTTTGCAATCAAAACGGCTCTCAATTTAGTGCAAAATAACTGTAGATTTCAATTGGTGCTCCCATGAGGTAAATGAAACCACTTTTCTCTCTAATCTAATCTGAGCCAAGGGGGGGAACTGGTCAATTTATAGTCTAAGACAAAAGAATTAGCTGCAGGGCCACTGCATACATAAACTGTTCTGTTCTGAAGACAACTCCAAATTGAAAGTTAGAAAGTTTTTCAGAGCAAAGGGAGGAGAATGAAATGAATTTTCACAAAGCAGTATTAACCTCTGGCACTCTGGCAAAAATTTGTTAGGCTCTGTCTGGTCCTTTAGATCAATCAAAACGAGAGTGAGAGAGATTCCTGTAGAGTGAGTTACTCGTCCCTGGTCCACTCCACGTTTGCTGAGGGAGCACTGGCTCACTAGGGACAAATTAGCCACACAGGCGCACTGAGGCATCATGGGAAATTAATGATCAGGACCTCCAGGAAGTGAGCTAATGAGTCCTAGTGCCACATGCACATGTAGCCTACACTTACCACACACACACACACACACACACACACACACACACACACACACACACACACACACACACACACACACACACACACACACACACAGGATAAAAGATAAAGAAAGCTAGAGAAGGGAGGGGGTCCTGCAGGAAGGAAATAGCCAAATGTTGCAGTTGCAGTCTGGATGACTGATGGACACACACACACACACACACACACACACAGACGCGCACACACACACTGACACACACACACACACACACACACACACACACACACAGAATCAGATAATTAGAGAGGACCACCAGTGGCTTTCACCCATGGAGGCATAGTGATTACTGTCACTACACCCTCCCCTGGGGCAGCTGACAACAACCAGTGAATTAATACTTAAAACACACACACACACACACACACACACACACCTCATGCAGCCAGGTGTAGCTGAACAGAGGAGCTGCTCAAGGTCTGACAGTTATCTCTAAGTTGTGTGTTGTCAGAGCCTACTGTATTTAGTATTTAACTATTCAGATCCAGGTGAGTCAGGGGGGGGAGAAAAGAAGACAGAGGGTCCCAAAACTGGACCTGTGACAGACTGTGTCCCCACACCAGTCGGCGCACCTCTCAAGGATTTGACCTTGCACTACAGTATCAAACATCACCACACCCTAGTCCACTGATTGGCCCAAAGTTTCCCCGACACCGCCCTCAGCTTGGCGGATCCGCCCTTCCAGCGCTCCGCTCAGCCAGTTGGTGCCAAACCAGCTGGCATTTTCAAATAATATCCCGTTAAGGACCTTTAATCTCAGGTTTAGTTGGCCTATCTTTTATTACTTTTCAGGAAAGAAATCACGAGTTCAAAGCCACCATGCGGACCACGGAGAAACTCCCAAGAACGTTTCCCTGTGGAAGTGCACACCTCCCACTCAGCAGCCTGTGATTTAACCTGTTTTTTGTGTGGGGGTGTTTGAGCGACTTTAATCAGTTTACCTTAATGCATCAGGCAAAACTGCAGCAGCACATGATGTAGACGTTTGTTCATGAGTTGTTGAAGCTTGCTTGGGGAAGTTTTTCATCGAGCTCCTCTCTCGGCCGGGTCTCCTCACCTGATTTGCACGCCACTCCCCGCCGGTGCAGAGCCTACCCGCGGCCCCCAGGATGGGGACACCGGGAGTTCTGCCTGCTTGGAAAGCCACAATTTTCTTCTTCAACTTGATCTCAGCTGCTGTGGCCAAAAGACACGTCGTGTATTGGAATTCCACAAACACAAGGTGAGAAAACACTGTGCGCTAAAAGATGCTCCTTTTCAGTAGCATAGCCTACTAGATGAGAGTACTATTCTCTGCGACCCATCTCACTGCGGCCCAAATGAAGGTTTAATATGAAGAGCAAGATTTTGTTCATTTTGACCTACTTTGCATAGAGCTGGCCTAAACTTGTTCAGCCATGCTATTGCACAACGACCACAATAATTCCTATTAAATGAGTCAGAGTGTTGATGGTTTAAAGAATCTCTGCTATGCGCCACATCACATCCTTGTGTAAGCTATTGGTTTGATTACCTAAAACCTGCACTAACCCAAAAGCTATCAGACAGGTATTTTAGTTAAATGAAGAACCCTAAACGGTGGTGAGCCAATGTGGCCTGATCTCACCTTCTGGCAACTATTTTTATCATAATTACTACACTCAAAGTCTGGCGTTCACCTGTACACTGCCTTTTGGAGTTAGTTATTATTCTACTTATAGAATGCCAGAGGTAAGGGTTTCTTCCTAAGTGGTTGTTCTAAATAGTGTCCTAGATAGGCCTAGCATTCGGAGGACACAGGTGTATATTAAAGTCTAAAGTGCTGCTGTGCATAAGCGAATATGTAGTTGGATAATGAGGATGTGTGTGTGTGTTTCTGGGTAAAGAATTGATCAGGGCCCTTAGCAAGGCAGAGTGAGGGTCACCTGCTGATCCAGGTGTTCCAGTCTGGAAAATTGAAGGGTTGAGGTGGGAGACCTGCAGGGCCAGTAGGGTTACTGGTCAAAACATCACGCTTTCTCACCCACCTATTTAGAGATTTTGCTCTCTGTAAGGCCTGAGTCCCCAAACACTCTTTCAGATGAATGACCTTTTTAGCTAATAGCTTTTGGCCAGAGAGACCACTTTTTCAGTGACTGTTTTGTTGTGTATTTTACATTTATGGATGCACAAATGTAGAGAGATATGACTCAGAAGACAACATTTCCTCAAGGGCTCCTTTGTCAGCTCATCCTGTACTGAGTCAGCCAAGGTTGTGTCCAGGACGTCCAGGCGGGTAAAACCCAGTCCTGTAATTGGGATCCAACAGAAATGTGCTGGGGAGGAACACTGTGAGGATTAGGAAGCACCTTCTTGTTCCACAGGGATTCAGACATGAATGGTCGCAGTCTGTGGCAGGGCCACACAGTTGGCTGCAACACAACACAATCACAATGCCATCAGCATCACGGCAGAGGGTAACCCACTGTGGCAGAGAATCACTCTCATCAGCAACACCACCCAATCACAAAGCTATCAGCGGAGCTGTGATGTTGCACCCGGTCCAGAATCCCCTGGGTGTACTGCTAGGACTCTCTTTTTCGCTCCCCCTCTCCTCTCTCTTCATTACCTCCCTTGTTACATCCCACTCTCCTTCTCATTTTTTTGTCTGCACTCTTCCCCCCTCCCCTTCACCCCCTTAATCTCTCATGACTCACTCCTGCCCAGTGATGGATATTGCCGGTGTGATTAGTTGAGCTTCAGTCATTTTCCCATACCATATATTCTATTAGCTGCCAGCCAGCCAGGTTGTCCAGAGGCCTTTAAATGCAGCCTGGTGACAGAAAAGGAGGATAGGGACTCAAGAGAGATACTTTTGTTGGCATGACGCTGCACGGTAGGTTTCAGGACTCCACTCGCGCTACACAGGGACACTAGATCACAAAATAACCACATTTGGCTTGTTTCTTTGTCCACAATGTAGTCATAGTTGAACTATTCTATATTTTATTATTATTATTTTTATTATTTTTATTTTTATTATAAGTGTTGAGCTCCTGGTTCATTTAGTATTATTATATTAAAAATAGACCAGATGACAAAATGTTAAAGGAGTCTTTCATAATGCCGAACACACAGAGAGTTCCCTTTTAGCTCCATGAAGCGTTTTGGCATCTTTGTTTTAGTTTCAGAGCCAAGTTCTGTTTTCATTTAGTAAAACCGCTGTCACCACTGTTGCTTATAGCACAATAGCTCTGAAAAAGCTACTTTAAGCTACATGGTCATCCCCAAATGGCAGTTAGCAACTACTGGAGTATGTAGCTGCTAAAGAACCAGCTATTTGTATCAGTTGGTGAAGAACAAAACAGGGCAAATATTGGTGAGTGAAGTTTGGACTTACACTCACCACCTTGCCAAAAAATCTGCTAGGTCTGTAAATAGGCATGTGTTTGCTAACACTACAACTTTAAAAGCTAATATGTCGATGTTGTGTTTTCCAAAATCAATTAATGAAGATTTAAATACATCTTAAATTTACTGGAACATATTAGCAGACTTTGTTGTTTGTGCCTTGCTGGAGCTTCTGCCTCCGTGACTTGACCCTGGATAAGGGGTTAAAGATGGATGGATGTATTGTTGATGGAGGGAATTCACTGGAAAAACAACTCAAGAAGAGCTAGCTGCCGTTAGCCTTCAGACATTACATTAACGCTTGGCTCGTATACAGTAACATAACTTTAGCTGGCGAGCAAACAGGCCCCTCTATAATACAGACAGACGAAATTCTCTGGCCATCATCTTTATTTCGACATCTAGATTTATGGTTTTAATGAAGCTGGGGCAGTGAAGAGGAGACTGAAGGGCCTTGTTGCTTTGCACTTCACTGGCTAATGTGAGTGTAACAAAGGCTCTGCAAAGCATTTAACACCCTCTAGATTGAAAAATGGAGCTCTGAAATGGAAGTGATAGACTGACTGCAGGGTCAGCGTCAAACATCAAGGAATCAAGATACCCCGGCCTCTTTTATTGTGGGGCTCAAGTGGTTCGATTGCCCTTTTATGATTTTATGAACAGATTTTATGACCGTTCTTGGTTTTATCATGGTATTTCTCTCAGAGCGATAGTTCCTTATTAGAGGAGAAATTATCTTGTACTTCCTGGAGCAGTTAAAAGGTTGGTAAAATATAACCACGGTGCTCTAAGCTTGAGTCTGCTGACAGTATACCTCAGTTGTCCCCTGTGTAGCAAGCTCAGACTAGTTTATTAGCGTATTCAGCCCCCTCCTCTGTGCCATAGTGTGCTTTAAAACCTGTTGACCAGCCTATTTGCTGATACAATTGTGTCTGCCTTTTTGTGCTTCATTCATCTTCATAAATTTACTCAGGATCCGTCAAGAAGTTTACCCAGAGCACCAAAACTTTAAGGATTTTTGTTGTTGCAAAAGATGGTTTGAAGGAGGCTTTTGCCATCTATAAATGAGCTGCTCATACATCTGTAACAAGAATAAATGTCACCCAAACCAGAGCCTTAAATGAGCTACTCCATTTCCCTGTCCTCTGACTTACCCTTGGTCTTGGCTCATGCTTCTACTATTGCTTTCCCTCTTATCTGACATCGCAGGTCGGAGGCAAACTTGTTGCAACAGTTTCTCTGAATCACAGCTCAAACTCTCGTTTCTACACTCCTCTTGTCTTTTACATTCCATCAGAGCAGTGGATTAGCTGGGTTTCAATTGGAGGTAGTGTTTTACCATTTACATAAAGAGATACGGCAATACAGGAATATTATATCCATTTTTTCTTACCTGTATCCTTATCTCTTGCTCACACTGGAAGTACTCTGCAAGTTTAGACACAGACCTTAAAGCATTTACAACAACACCAGATGCTCCTGAACACTCTCTCTCTTTCTTCCTGTCTGTGTCTCTCTCCCCTCTTCTGACAAAAGCTCAGGGCGAGCTCTAAGCCAGTGAAGCATGTTTAAACGGTGTGTGAGGAGATGAATATTTGTATTGGTTTTCTGTATCTTTATTGAAAGCAGCCCTCATAAGTCTTCTGTGTAATTTCTGCTCTGTTTATGCATCATTTCCCTTTTGTGTGCACTCATGAATGATCTAGTTTAAATACCAAAGTAAATCACATTCTGCATACCATACCTTCTCTCGCTCTCTCTCACACACACACACACACACACACACACACACACACACACACACATCTGATCTGTGGGCAAGCAGACACATGACAGTGCTTGTAATTGTGTCTTGTCAGAAGAGATGATTGCACTTCTAGATTTCTTTTTGTGTGTGTGTGTGTGTGTGTGTGTGTGTGTGTGTGTATGTGTTACTGTATTTCTCTTACAGGCTGCTATCTCTCCTCACTGTGTCTGTCTCTGTACTAATCTCTGTCTTCCTCTGGTAAATGATTAACATGGAGAACCTGGCTGAACTATAATCAACAAACCCACAGTGAGGTAATTACCACTTTATTCCCTATCCTGCTAACAAAGCAATCTCTCTCTCTCTCTCTCTCTCTCTCTCTCTCTCTCTCTCTCTCTCTCTCTCTCTCTCACTCTGCGCTCATCTGTCATCTAACTGTATCAATATCTCCCTCCTTTTTCTGTCTTTCTGTGTCAATGCCTATTGTCTCACTCACTGCTGGGCTCTTTTTAGATCCAGAGTTGTTTGTTAGTCTGATTGTGTACCTTATCTGTCTCTGTAAATGTGCTTGTTTGTTTGTGGTATTGAGTGTATTATCTGGAGGTAAACTGTGGATGAGTTTGACTTTTTGTACATTTAAGCTTCTTCATCTCTGTCGGGAAAACAATGCAAGGCAGTGTTTTTAGTGATCTGTACGCTTGTGAATTGGTGCCATTGTTGTCGGTTACAGTTCATCTCAGGTGTGTGTGTGTGTGTGTGTGTGTGTGTGTGTGTGTGTGTGTGTGTGTGTGTGTGTGTGTGTGTGTGTGTGTGTGTGTGTGTGTGTGTGTGTGTGTGTGTGTGTGTGTGTGTGTGTGTGTCTTTGTTACCGTGAGAAGCGATGGAGTGTGCTACATTTAAGTTCTGGTAAAACAAAACCCAGGATGCCCAGCCTTATTAACGCACACATAAGTTTTGATTAATTTGTGATCTTGTACGTGATTTGTGGTTTTTACTAGTTTCCGAGATTTCTCCTCTGCTCACAGCAAGTAGTGAAAGTGGCTTTGACTGGAACAACTCTCAATTCCGGCCAGCTGTGGGAACATTTACCAACCGCTGTGCCGGCCTCCCGTCTAAATAGGTCATTGTTTTGTTTCCACTTGTTAGTTGATTTGAGGTGTGACTAAAACGTTGGAGGGAAAAGGCATGTTATTGCCTTTGCATGCTTAGTTTTTTAAAGGTGGGGCGTGCAGATAAGAGTATTGTGCAACCATGTTTTTTGTGTCAAGTGAGTCTTTACAGGTGACTACCAACTGTGTGTATATCTGTGTGAAATCAGTAATCCTCCATTTTTAGATCTATTAAATATTTTGTTATGTTATACCCAAGAGTGAAACCAACATAAAAGTTGCAAGACAAAAATAATCTTTGCAACTGAATTGAAAACAAACACACACACACACACACACACACGCAGAGAGGAAGATTCAAGCACACTGTGTTGAAAATGAGGTTTAGGCAGAGGCCTAGCGGTGAGGATGTCTGTATTTAAATGCATCAGATAGTCACAGTGTGGCTTCGAGCCATCGGAGCAGACATGATGTACAAGCATGAAAGGACGGCAGCTCTCTCCTCCTGGTCAGGATATTTAGTCAATCGATACCAATTTAACACCCAGATATTATCGCCGGCCCCTCGCATTATCACCAGATTGCATATGGACCCATCTCTTTCCCATTTTCTCTCCCTACGCGGCCCTGTTTCTCTGTGTACACACATACATCAATATTAGGTTGCATTAAGCTGTAATAAGTTGCATTGTACAAATGTTTCCATTGGCATGGAACAGCTGTGGGATGAAATGAGGTTCAGCGGTCTGCCACTTGGTTGGCACAGCACAGCCTGGTTTTGGCACAAAATGGTTGCTGTGCTGTATGGGTGTGAAGAGGGAGGTTATGGTGGTTAAGGGCTGTTCGTGAGCACCGAGCGGGAGCGCATTCATTCATTCATTCATTCATTCATGGCACACAATGACCTGGTATTGTTGTAGATGTCAGTCCAACTGTGTATTTCTGTGACATACAAAACAGCAACTAAATTGTGGCGTGAGAATTTATAAACTCAAAATGTGGGAAACACTGTTGACTTAAGCTTGATCAAAATAACACAATCTGCTTGTTGTTTACCCAATACGTGAATTTCCAAATTTCTCTCTCTCTCTCTCTCTCTCTCTCTCTCTCTCTCTCTCTCTCTCTCTCTCTCTCTCTCTCTCTCTCAAGTACATATATCCTCACACAATGCTCTTCCACTCAGCTCAGAAATCCTGCCAAGAGGCAACCTGGGAATTCCCTGAGACAGAAATTGAATTAGTATTGACCCAGGCAGAGCAAAAGGCTGTAGCAGGAACGTGGATTGTTGTACCATACAGGGTTCTTGCTGCCAGGAGGACACTGAGACATGTCATCATACCTCAAGTCTTCAGAGGTGCTCAAGAACAGTCGCTCCAAAGCTCTTTTTCTGCCTGTGTGTTGTCTATAGATAATGCTCACCAATAGTTGCTGCCGTTTCCATATCTCCAAGAACAGAGAGATATGCCAAGGTCTATTTTACTCAACAAACCTGATGAATCCTGTGAAGAAACAGTTAAATAGATTTGTTTATATGAACTTGTGACGAATATTGATACAGGTCTTCCAGTATTAATTACTTCAGTTTTGGTTACTACATGACTCCTGTCATTCGCAGCTAGGAAGGTTAGAACATCAATTTTCTACCTATTTTTTTTTTTTTTTTTTTGTCATAAATCTTTTTTAAATCTGATTACTATGATTGTCATACATTTTTTTTGAAATCTGATTAGTCTGATTTGGACACGGTGCTAAAGCAGGTGTCCATGTGAATGACATACTTGTACAAATTTAGACTTGTTTTAATATGCTTACATGTGTTTTCTTTTCACAATTGTTTCAAGATGTTTAGAGAAGTAGTTTTAAGTCATGTTTTTTCTAAAATTTGATGTTGAGAAGTTATTGTTCTTATTATGTTTTGGTAAATTTGCATGACGTACCTCTGTAATAACAAAAAGGGGAGTTGGCATTCTGCAATTGAAAAACATTATAAAGAATAAAAAAAACATTTTGCTTTTACATGTAATCAATCATACAGATTCTATAGGTCTGGAAAAATCCTCAAATAGTAAAAAGCAGAAAATACACTTCAATAATTGTCATGTTTTTCCCATCCGTCGCTATCTTTGACCTGCCAGTTTGTCAGGTTTATTTGTTGATTTAGGATGTAATAATTGTCTTTTACAAATCCAAACTTTCTTGTGAGCTTGCATGTACTGTAGGTTACACTGTAATTTGCTCTCTGCAGCAGTGTGTCTTGACTTGAGATGGTGTGCATCTGGAAGCCGTAGAGTAGAGATAGAACAGACCGTCTTCACACCAGAACAAGCTTTATGGACTAATAAACCTGCTAGAAAGCACAGCTCCATTCATCTTTATCTAGACACAACAAAGAGACACTTCTTCTTCTCTGCTTATCAGAATTATTTTCTCATAAAAAGAGCTTCAAATAACACTTTCTGTCAGCTATATTCCCAGTTTCTAAAAAAAACTTTTATCCTGTGCTTTGTGATTTCCAAAGGAGATGACAAATGTGATGATATTTTGAATCTACTGTATGATTTTTGTGAGACTTTTCCATGGTGGAACAAAGATTATTATTTTGCCAATGCCTCCCAGAAGTATGGCACCACAGCCTACTTTCCTGCCCCCAGTGATGTGAAACACACACACATTCCTCTTCTTTGTTTCTTTTTGGGCTGGCATACACATACCACAAACACACCACATATGAATATACACTCTTCCCTCTCTGCTTCCTTTTTTCTCTTGAGCCCCCAGAGATTGTAAAAACATTAGTCCTGCAGTGGTGGGAGCAAGGGATGGAGAATGCGTTAAGGAAAAGATGGTAAGGAAAGAGTCAACAGATTTCCACTCCCTAAACCGCTCAGGAAGGCCCCCAGGGATGGAGGGATGAGGTGAGAGGGAGAGAGGGAGAGATGGAAGAAACCATGTCAGCAGGAATTACTATCACTGTCACAAGCAGGCGTGAGAAGCAACCCCCAGTCTCTTCCCCTCCCTCCGTACCAACACACACACAGGGGCTCACACACGCGCGCTTTGTGACGCAGGCTCATATACAGGTGTGGTACAAGACACACACACACACACACACACACACACACACACTACCAATAGTACCATTGCCCTGCCAGCATACACACTCGCACATGGCTGCTCAGACTCTGGGGAGAGCCCAAGTAAGAATCACACCCATTGAGAACACACACACACGTGTGTGTGTGTGTGAGAGATGCTTGTTGTAAAAAAAAAAAAATCTTTACCCGAGTAAAACAAAAAGTAGAAAATATGAATGGTATGTGATATCATATGCTTTTTCAAACATGCCTGTGCTCAGATTTTTCTTAGGCTTACAGTAAGATGATAAGATATGGTGTGTGTGTGTGTGTGTGTGTGTGTGTGTGTGTGTGTGTGTGTGTGTGTGTGTGTGTGTGTGTGTGTGTGTGTGTGTGTGTGTGTGTGTGTGTGTGTGTGTGTGTGTGTGTGTGTGTGTGTGTGTGTGTGTGTGTGCAAGCATATTTGGATTTTTTTTTTTTTTTTTTAGCAATAACCAGTACCAGATGATCTCCGGGTGTGCAGTAATTCGCAGCTTGATCCTGTCTCCTGGTACTCTTGACTGCTATTTTTTTCCTCTCTGCTTCCTTGTTCTTTTTTCTGCCCTTCTTCTTATTTTTTTCTTCAACATTTTGTTAAAATCAAATCTTTTTAGTTATGAGTTCAAGGACTGTGGACTTTTTTTGAGAATTAGTTCTTTGGTCTACCTGCAGTTGTGCAGCTAGATGAGCACAGTATGGCGCATATGCTATTGCTTTTGTGGAATGCTAAGTTAGCTCGTACCATCTACTACACCTACAGGCCGCTGACACGTTAGTATGCAGAGTAGGGACATACTGTACAAACAGTAAACCTAACTTTCCTTGTGGCTAGGTTGATTGAATTGTGTTTAGGTGTATATATATTTTTTTAATTTAATTTATGTTTTGTTATATTCATCTGAATTGATCAGAAGGCTTTAATTCACAGTCTGCGAGCATCCAGAGTAGGGGTGGTGCTGTTGTGCTGAATGGAAGAGGGGTAAATAGCCTTGTCCCAAATCTCCATAGCTGTGGCCTTGTAGCAGGAGAACTCATGAATCTCATTGCTCTCCTATTCAGTTGGAAATGGAGTTCTTGTACGCAGCGCTCTTCTCAAAACACTGGAAACGCTGCACATTTTATGATTGTGGAATTAATCTGTGTCCCAAAATACACCTGCTGACAAATGCCTAGTGATGGAAGTCAAAAATGCCTTCCTCACTACATTTTTACATTTATGGAGGTTCCCTGATTGATTTCCTTTCAGAAAAGCAAATTGTTCGGAGCAGTGTTGTTCTTCATCAGAAGTAGATACTAAATATCTAAATAAATGCAGTTTTTGTGGTATTTGCTTACTTTGCAACTGATTTACAGTGGACTTTGTGTTACTTATGAAGGAAAAAAACCCTCTCTCACATGGTACCTTGTGTGTGTCAATCTTTCGGGTCTTTGATTCATTACTTAAAGTAGCGGCTAGTCCTCTTTAATACCAAATTAATCAATGAATCCCAGTCCAGCGTAAGGTTGTTGTTAGCACTATGTCAGACGCCATCTGCACCACTCTTCTTGACCCTCACCACTTCCTCTTATTGTGTCTTAACCCTTTATCGGTGTTGTTGAACTTAAGTGGCCTTTCTAAGAAATTCAGGATCTTCCGGCCTTGAGGCAGATAATGGTGGCCAGTTATAGAAGCCTAAATGTTGAAAGCATGAATTTTATTTCATACGCTGCAAAGCAATGGATACGCTAATATAGTGGAGCTGAATATGTTGTATTGATTTTGTAAATAACACACTTTCAGTAGCCTTGAAGTCAGTGGACAAATTTTGTTCAAATGTTTCAATAATGTTATTTCTATTCTTTTTTGAGCTGATTGTTATTAGGCATCAGTGTGAGTGTCCTACCTCTGGTGAAAATATGTGTTCATGTGAGTGACTGCGGGGTTGGGTGGGTAGCTGTGCGTGACTAGAACAGGACAAAGCTGGCTGCCTTGAGGGGGAATAAGGGGGACCTTCCATGCCCCCGATGCACAGACCGATATGAATCTTAACTGTTGTGACGGAGAAAGATGGAGAGGGAGAGCGAAGCATGGATAGGCTGGGAGGAAGGGAGGGATGGCCAGCTTAGACTCCTGGGATTCCAAAGCAGTGACCGTGAAAGTGCTTAGATAAACAGAGAGAAAGACGGAGAGGGGAGGGCGAAGTGGATGAAATGGTGGTGGAAGAAGCAGTGGAGAGAGGAGAGGACGAGAAGGTGTAGGCATGCTGACAGGGGGAGGAAATAAGACCTGCTGAAGATGGTGTGAAAGAAAGCAGATGGGAGTGAAACCAAGTACAATAAGTTTTTAAATAGGTTCAGCAGGAGTCAGAGGGACGGGAAGCGGCCAGCTCACCCTATTTACTCCTTAACTCTTGTGCCTCTCCAATCTCTTTCTCTCCATCTTCTTCCCTGTGTTTAAATAATTCAGCCATGTTAGCTATATTAGGGCATGTTTTCTCAATGCGTGTGTTTGCGTGTCTGTGTGTGGCTAACTGGCCATTCCAACAATCAACAAATAATCAGACACAGAGAGAATGCGAGAGGGAATGCACACCGGGGATAAATAGTCTATGTTGCCAATCCAGCATTGACCTTCACATCAAGGAGAGAGACAAAAAACAGAGTGCAAGAATGGGAAAGAGAGTGTCTACAGCATCAGAAGTTTGACCCACTTATTAAATGATGGATTTTCAAAGCCAAGTCTGATTAATTGGCTGAGTGTATTTCCTTGTGTGTGTGTGTGTGTGTGTGTGTGTGTGTGTGTGTGTGTGTGTGTGTGTGTGTTTTTGGGGGTGTTGCTCGCATGTCCTCCTTAACCCACTTACACAGGTGGGCCCTGCTGACAGACCTGAGACACAGATAAGAGTAGTTGTATACTGCTAAGACGAGGGGACTCTGTAGGGAAAAAAGGAAAAGAACAATAATAATCTTTTAAAGAAATCAAGACAAAACTATAAACGGTTACATGAAAACAGTTTATTAGGTTCTGTATCATATGTCTCATGGAAAAAGCACTTTACTAATTTATCATTATTACAAACACTGCTACACTGGTTGAATGCCAATTAGTACATTTGTTGTGTATAAAAGGAGTCTGACAAGCTGCACTTTAGTATGAGTTTGTAAAGCAACTGACAGCTGTGAACAAGTGGACAAATCATCTTAAAACCACCAACATCGTAAAAAAACACTCATTTTTATTATAGTATTTAAAATGGTGAAGATTTTCCCAAAGTCCAAGATAACATTTTTATGTTTTTATAATTTAACTATTGTAAAATTTTATAAGCTAAAATCCCAAAGATAATCAATGTACAGTGTTATGATAGTAAACAGAGAAACGCTGCAAATCTATATATTTGAGTAGTTGTTACTGGACAATTTTTGTATTTTGTATAACTGTATATGATTGACATCTGCAGTATCTATTGTCTGTTTTTTGTAATGAAATATGATTGTAGCCTTTTTTGAATCATTAGAAAAAAGATGCATGAGCCCAATATGACCGACCTTTCTGTGTTATTTACTTCAAAGTAAACATTCATTTATTTAACACTCTTTATTTAGCTACACGTATCTTCTCCAACACTGTGTGCAAAACTGAAGGGCCCCAACAGCAAAGATGGAACATAAACATGTGACAAATGATGTTGACACAGTGGATCAGCCCAGCTGCCACGTTGTAGCAGTACACTTTGATAGATTTCATAAATAGTTTGAATCATGGCTTTTTGTGTCCACCCATCATCGCTGTCCTGGTCTTCCTCCGTCCGTCCTGTCAGTGTCTGAGCGGTGAGGTACTGTAGCTATATTCAGGTTTATGTGTCCGAGCCTGGCACCTGTACAGATCGGCCCTGTATTTACACTGCAGCTCCATTTAGACTGCAGGAACATGGAGAGCACTTATTACTCTGAGGTTTAGGTTGTCCGACAGAGGGATGCAGAAAAAAACACGGATGGAGCGAAAGATGGATGGGTGGGGCATTGGCTTGGCACCAATCCCAGCTTGGGATTGGTTGTTGTCCTGGCAACGGCACGTCTGACCTTATTTACCCCTTCGCACACCGCTCGCCTTACGTGCACTCTGCTTTCGCCCATGCGCATTTCTTTTGCTGCACACTTTCCCCGTCACTCTTCTCTGCGTGAGAGCTGAAACTCTTCTTCTTGTGCCCTTTTTTACCCTTACACTCCTTACAAGTGTGGCCACCTCCATGCAGAGCAGGTGAGGGAGTCAAGTCAGAACACTTAACGCTGCTGGAGGGCATAGTGAGTGAGGCAACATTTGCAGTGTTTTTGGTCAAAAAGAACCATAGACTGTGTGTCTGCACTCTTGTCCATTTATATTGTGGACAGTAATTTCATACCTCCAGAAAAGTCACTGGAAAGCTTATTTTAGGATCAGACTAGACCACACATGGAGAGTGGTGCCTATGCATGACAGAGCTTTGCCACAAAGGGGGATGATGGTTTCTGCAGACCTGCAGCCGTATCAAAATGGTTCCGATGGATTGGTTTTCATACTGATGGGTCCTCTTGGCCCGGATCATGCAATTTTCCTCAGCTCTTGACGGCCGTAGCTATACATCCTGTTGTGGTGCTGAGTCCCACAGAATGGACGCACATACACACAGAGAGGAGGACCTATGTCGTAACAGGCAGAAAATAAGGTCCGTCTTTACCTGAGGCAGAGAATCCCTCAGGGCCTGAAGCAGCAGGTGTGTGCATTTTGTGGGTCCGGGAGGCAGCCTGCTGATCCACACAGTTTGAATGCCCAGTTCCTCCTGGTCATTTAATGGAGCCTACAGGGCAAGAAAGCTGCAACCAATCACTTCATCTAGGCTATACACATACACTCACGGCCATCGCTTATGCACCAAATTCATATTGATATGATGCTGTGCAATGTGTGTGTGCTCTTATCCTTTTAGCCTTATGAGGGCA